>ML787679.1:28058-77892 GCA_009831015.1 Picea engelmannii | reverse complement strand
AAATTAATCATTAACCATCATAAACAACTATTTTAATAATAATCAATTAGAATTGTTATTTTAAGACATAAATATAGTTTAGCTAATCTTTTTAGGATTATATTATTAAATTAATCATCTTAATAATTAAGGGTCGTTACACTCAAAAACACCCAAGGCAGACAATAATGTTTTTCTCTATGAGGGGAAACTCTAGAGAACTTACAGAGCAGACATTGCCCAAGGGATTTGCGCTAGATCCTCAACGATGGAGTAATTTTGAGCAACCCTTGCATTCATATTATGAGAAGCTTTCTTAAACTCGCCTTTAGGGATGAAATTCATATTTTCTCCCATAGTCTTCTCGATGTAAAGAGCATGCAATGGGTTCGAAGCTTCTTTTCCCTTCTCAGCAGATTCTGGCATTATGTAATCATGAGCCCTGGTCTGAATATGAGCATCTGATCTCATCATGTATACATTTGCGGCTCCATTGTTAGCATTAAGTGTGGGTCCACCCTAATTTCCCCCAGACACTTTTGTAGATGAGGAAGCTTGTGCCATATTTTTCCCTTGAAGGAAAGGGTTAGTTAACAAAACAAGATGTTGTTGTGACAAAATCTTCTAGGCTTCCTCAAGCCGAGGGAATTGATGAGTCAAGTGATCTTTCGTGCAAATATTACATGGAAAATTAACCTTCTTATTCTCATTTTTACCCTCACCAACATTGTTAGTAGCCTTTTTATCCCCCTTACCCTTATTTCCCTTGGCCTTTCTTTTTCCCTCGGGTTGTTGGTTACCTTTGGGATTTGTCATCTCCACACTATGTACTTTCAATGTTTGGGTTGAGGGGGTAGTCGAACTAGGAGTTTGGCTAGCCACAGTCTGTTGGAGCGATAATTTCCAAAATTGGTTAGACAACTAATTTGTAGGCTTTCTTTTTGTTGAGTCTACTATACCATCAGCATGAGGCCTAGAATTCAGTTTGGTTTTGTCAAAATTTGACCATGGTGCGTCTAGAATAATATCGTACAACATACCGGATTGATAATAAATCAATTCCAGTTGTTGGGCTCTCATAATATTCTCTTCCTCAGAGAACACTCTGGAAGTCGCAACGTCTTTGGAGACACAAGGCACCAAGGACTTCAGGAACCACTCAAGAAAAAATGCAAGAGGGGCCTTTACTTTGATCAAGATTTTTCAGTGACGCCATTCTCGGATATGATCAGAGATATGGATGGCCTTCGTCTGCTCGAAGTTGGCCAAAAAATTTGTGCTAGTATTTTATCTCACCAGTAGTTGAAAATGGTTTAAGAAAACTATTACCAGGTCATTAAAGTAAGAATACATTGAGTTATTGATCTCGATATACCATTTCGCAGCACCCCCTATGAGAGTGCATTGAAACAATCGCAACTAGACTCAGTCATCCTTTAACGATTTGGAGGAGAACCATAAATGAAATGTTGTAACATGATTTCCTTGATATTCACCAGGCTTACCTTCAAATTTTGGTATGTCTGAGGGAAACTTAGTTGGCATAGGAGGCCAACGTGGATCATGACAGACAGGATCATTCAAATACCTTGACAAATCAAGAAAATGAAGAGTTGATAGAAAAGGTAACCTAGGTTGTGGTGGATTTAAAGGAAACGAGGAATGTGGATTTTAACTGGCACCAGGTTGCCAGGCAAAATTTTCTTGCTAACCAAGGTTTTGGTAAGAACCCGGGTGTCCTTGGCCAGTATAAGGAGTTTGTGCACTAGTCTACATCGCCGACGGATTCACATAATTTGATGGCATACCTTGGGTAGGGTTTTCTCCCTATATGGTATTCTAAAGATATTGGTTGGGGTTTCCCCCAACCAATCCTCCTGGCATAGGCACTAAACATTACCTGAGGTTCCACTGAGTGTGGGAGGGGTTTCCCCCAATCGACATCCCTTATGAAGGTCGAGATCCATGACATAGATTTCCAAGACCTTGAGAGGAGAAGGCCCATGTCATCATTGCCTGTGAAGGAACAAATCCTTGCATAGGTTTGGGTTGATTGAAGAAGGGGTTTAACCCTGAAGAAAATGTGGAAGACGAGAAAGCATTGTTTCTTAAAGCACCAAACAAAGAGAAAGGCATAGACCCAACGAGAGTCATAAATGACTGATACCCATGACTCCCTCCACTAAACAAGCTGGAACTGGTACTAAGCTTGGATGGTTGTTGGAAATCACCTCTAGCGAGGGGAACAGATGAGGGATATGATCCCCACCATAAGGGATTGCATTAAACGAAGCAGAGGTTCCCATGAAGGATCCTTTTAAGGGAGCGTTATAACTCCTTATTCCCAGACTAATAGTATGTAGAGTGGAGTAAGTTAAATTCGAGATTGTATCAAAACACAATATCCTGTATGAAAAAGGAGTGTCATACGCTTTCTTTATAGTAGGGAAAATGGTCGTAGTCCTTGTAGATACTATGTCACTGCCAAAAGTTGTAGGTGTATGTCTAGAAGTGATCCTTGTAGGTGAAGGTGGGGGAGGGGAGATGGCACCCCCTCCATCCACAATTCAGATTGGAGTATGAGGACTCTCAGTAGAGGTATAATTATTTTCTTCCATCACCAATCGCCAAACAAGATGATATTTAGGATTAGTCGCCTTAGGAGGGACTACCTGAATAAGGATTTGTGCTGATAGATCAATGATCAAAAGGTTTGTGGGCCTGAAGCCTTCAACTTCAAGGTAAAAAATGCTAGGCTCCTTCGATGCAAGTGCATATTCTCTAGGAACAATCTCGATCACAATTTCTTGTGGCTCGATTTCTTCCAAAGAACTCTCTTTCTCTAGCCTTCGCCTCAATGGTGGCGGAGGTGGCTCCAAAGTTACTGACGACAGGCCCTGAAGCCTACGCGAACAACATAGTTGTTGATCTTCCACCTTGTGAAATGATCAACTGACACTCTAAGGTAAATCTAGGGAGAAACACAAAGAACACACTAAAAATTCCCTAAAGGTAAATCAAGCAATCAATAGAATGGCAGGAAGAACAGTTATGTCAATCAACACTAGAGAAACTTACCAGTGCAAGTGTAACTTGAACACGGAAACACCCTCTGGGTACACTCTACAAAGTGTGATCTAACATATATCCTAGGTACCATGGTATACCCCTGCAGTCACCTATGTGAGTCCCTATAAAATGACAACTAGGTTTCCAACACACAGTCAGTCACCAGGCGGGTACAGTCGATAGTCGGGAAGATCGTATGAGCAGGATAACTATGTCTGAATCCTTTCGAGGGTACCAAAAGCAAGTGGTCTGGAAGACAACTGGGGATCTTGAATGGATTTGAGGTCCACGAAGCTCCGTAGTCAAATTTGTTAGTGGGATCCCAAGAATGACCCTCAATATACGATCCCCACTATGCTTAGTATGACTTTGGAGGGGTTATCTCCTCTACCTTTCCTTGCGCGACCTCGTGTTTAGCCCCTGTGTTAGAGGGGGGTCCTAGATAAATTTTATGATACTGGACTTCAACACTCCCTATATCAGACTCTTAAGTTTAGTTAATTGGCCTTGAAGAGTTTCCTCTCCACACCTATTCCAAGGCCTTAAATCCTAGACTACTTGGTGTACCCTATAAACAAAAACTTCTAATTGATTTTAGCATTAGACGTTGATTTTAGTGGCTTGATTACTCAAGAAGTATGGAAGTGAAAATCATGGTGATCTTTGAGAGATGAAAGAGAAGAGTTAATAAACTTTTAGAACATTGTGTTGAAAGAAAACTGTGTTATACAAATGAAAAAATGGCTTTTTAACTTTGAAGGTGCAAACTTTTCAAAATAGAGACCAATATCCTAAAATCCAATTTTTCCTAGAATGATTTTTCATTTCCAAATGCCATGCAACTACTAAAATTTTCAAGGAAGAAGCCTAAAAGGAACTTTGGGTTCAAAACTCTTTTCATTTATAAAAACAACCTAAGTTACTAACACCAAACAAACATGCATAGTAAAATGTAAATGCAATTAAGAAACTACAACAATTTTTTTTTATATGCTTAGAAATGAAAATAAAAGGCAACTGTATTTTTCCTTTTCAAAGCATAATAAAGAGAGAAGGATGACAAACCAAAGACTGATTCATATCCTAAACCATTGCCTGAGAGCGGGGATTCATCAAAATCCACAGGAGGACCTAAAGCTCACAAGTACACCCTTAACCTTGACAACAAACAAAAAGGGTCAAAGAAACAAAAAAGATTTCTTTACAAGCTCGTAGATAATCTAGGCCATGAATCTAGCCAAACCACAGTGAACAAAGGCCCCTGGAACTCAGGGAGACCTAAAAAAGCCAAGGGTTTCCTGAAAGGGAAGAAAATATTTTTGAAAAAACTCTTCGAGATGACAAACATGTTTGTTGTGCACAGTTAGCCTGTGTATGTACGTGGGTTGTGTATAATACAAAATGCGTACGTATGCAGGTTGGGTAAAGAACAAGGTTCCTAGACTACTAAAAATTTTCAAAAAAGAGAAATATTTAGATAGAGCACTCAACCCAAGAAAACAGGTAAGCATTTGTAAGGTGACCAAAGACCCAAAAAGACTCAGAAAAATTCAACAAACAGGAATTCAATCCAAACAAAGATCTCCTAAAAATACCCTAGAGAGACTCACCAATGGAGTCGCCAATTTCGTTATGGGGAAATCCCCCTAATTCAGTTCTAGTGACTAGGCAGAGCCTTGACACCTTAAAAGACATAAAAAAATTATATTCTACCAAAACTAAACAAAACCTTACGATAATTAAGGGAAGAGAAAGAAGATCAAAATGTGTACCATAAGTCCTTACAACTGTTGTCGATCCCTTCCGGTTGCTATCCGTTCCAAGATTATAGGCCTCCTCCCAAAGCTGCCCTAAAACAATGTTATAGAACAAACTATGAAAACATATGCATAACTATCAAGATCATATAAAGGGTTAGTTATTCATGAAAACATTCATAAACACAAACACATGGACATAAATATCTGGGACAAGAATTTTTCTCTTTTATTAATAACAAAATTGGAAGTTACAACCTGAATTTTGTTGGCGTCGCTCCACGAACCTCACCTGGGTTCTTCTACTTTTTCTCGAAGTGCACAATTCCCAATATGCTATCCTCACTACCAACATACCAATATAGGGGAAAATGATGGATTGTATAAGGAGGATGGATGTGTTGATGGGGCCTAAATTCCCCGATTCAACAGCAAGAACCAAACCTGCCATCAAGGCCCAATTAGACTCTGCAGCGTTTGGAGTGGAATGATTCTCCAGATCTTGTGATCTGGCCAAATTATCAATGGTCTTTGTGTTTTCTGGTGAAGATTGTTCCTTCAGTTAGGACAGTTCTTTTTCTGTATTTTCTCTTGGGTGGGGCTAGTATGAGAGATGCAAGCCAGTATAAACCAACTTGACAAATAACAAGACAAAAGTTTTAACTAGAGGGAAGAGGTCGAGCTTGGGATAACCCGTTGCTCAAACATGCAGATAGTTATTCTATGCCACAAGGCCTAATACTAATACATTAACCAAATGAGCATCCAACTACTGTCTGAGAAAAACTAATTAACAAAAGAAAACACATACGTAATCAAGATCATGGAAAGAAAAATAATCCATCTACCATAACATTCATCACATAACAACACAACGATTTATCTTCATCATTAAAGCAAAGAACGTTAAGACATTGCACCAGATAACTTGACAACAGAATTAATTGCTCTTACTCATTTTCTGCATCATTCATGGAACAGGAAAGGAAGTAATTCTTCTCCAACTCCAATCACATACATCTGATGAAAATAGCTTTTCTTTGGTTCAGAAGGACTTCTCAATTCACAGTAGTCTCAAAATAATTATCAACAACCAAAAAGGAATAGTTATTACAACAACCATCGACCTCCTTACTAATCGGTCGATGTCTCTATTTATAATCTAAAATTCAACTGTAATTAACGGCTAAATACAATTTAGGCTAAACAAAAATTGCCACGCGGAGTGATCATCTAATAGCTTCTTTCAATGGTCCACCTGAGATGCCTCTTGAAAAGGGTGGCTTCTTTCATATTCAAACCAGTTGATAAACATATCTTCACAGGTTTGAGCCCATGGGAACATGTTTTGTTCCATAGGGGCAGCATATTCTCCTCTGATGTCTGCTGCATGCGCCTAGTATTTTACCAAACTGGAGTTCAGTTGTTGCAGCATGGCTTGAACTCTGATCGGGTGACCTGGGAATTGTTGCACTTGCCCTGGCTTTGCATCAATGACCTTTGCGCACTCTTCCCCCTAGAGAGAGTCTTGTATGGAGTGTGTCTTGAACACATTGCTCAGGTTAGTAAATTCATCGAGGGTGCCGAATTCGAGGAGACCGACATCTTTCATTACTTTATTAATTTTACCCCAGTGTTTTTGGCACTTGACCTATTGCTTTTGGATTTCTCGGTGTGGGTCCCAGGTCATCTTCGCCCAGTATTTGGTGGATTTCTTCATGCGGTCGAGACTACTTTTTCCAACCAGCTGAATGCCATGATTTTCCTTTTCTCAACCCTGTCCGACCGCCTCAATGTATTTGAGTCTCTCTACTGCTAGTTGTGCCTTTTCGTGCCACTTTTCCATCTCTTTGCATGTCTTGAGTGCCATCAGATTATCCTCGTGGTACTCGACTATGTTCTCAATTAACGGGTGCTTTTCCTTCTTGAACTCATTATAAACTCTATTGAACTCTTCCTTCAGATATATGGTGGTCTATGTATCTCCTTTATAGTATTTGAAAAGATGGTGAAGGTGTTCGAGCTCCGCCTGAGTGTTGGCTAGTTCCTTTTCATCTCTCCTGGCTCTATCCTCGGCGGCATATGAGAGGGATTTTTCTATGCCGATCAGTTCAGACGTGAGAGCGTCTGCAGTACTTATTAAGTTCTCTTATGTGGTAACCACGATGGATTGATCCAAAGTGATCCTTCACCTCTTCATGGACCTTTGAACGATAGCCTTCCACTTTTGATCATAGGAGATGGCATAGATGTCTGCTACTTTGTCTATCGGTTCTGGTATCTATTGATCTCCCCATGAGGGGATATTTCTCAAGCTACCCATGGTGTATATCTTCTCAGGAGTGGGTTCTCGAATTTCTTCGCTATGTTTTATGGATCCGGCCTCTACTTGTCGTTTGTCAGGGACTTGAATATTGGGTGTGATGGAGGCATCGGGCACAAACTCATTGCTTACTTGCTCATCGGTCGTAGAACTATCAATTTTCTTTTATGGAGTTTCGCCACTCGGTCTTGCTTCTGCTTCCTGTCTGTTAGGATATCTTGTGTTGAGGCCACCTTCGGACCTTATTTCCATCTATAAGGTCTGCTTGTCTTGGACCTTGGGCTCAAGGGAAGTGGTTTTCTCGAGACATTTTTCCTCTTAGACTCGCACCAAGGTGTCGTGAGTGGGTTCCGAACTCTCTTCATCATTGTAAATACATATAAGAGTGCTCAATGGATTGGGTGCTTGTGTCTCTATCGAGACCCGACCTGTCTCTAGTTGAGTTGTCCCTTCTTCCAAAGGATTGATTGACGATGTTGCAGGTTTAGGGTTGCCTAACCCATGGGCAATTTCGGGGACTGTGGACCTAGGATCATTTAACTCTGTCAGGATACTCTGAACAACAGTTGAGGCTTCAGGTCCTATGAAAATATACGGGTCATCTTGCATCTGTTTCATTAGCAAATCGATTTGCTAAAGCAACAACGTACCCCTTTCTCATGTAACTTGATCTTCCGGAAGATCCTTGATTTATACTGGGGATTCCTGGTGAGTTCCCGCAGCTTCAATGTCTTCTTCGGGGTCACTTATTTCCTCATCTAATTCATATGAAACTTCTCCTCTCGGGTTTCGGCTAATTTCTTGAACTGCCTACTCCAGAAATGTTGTTCGTTCTTCGTGGCTCATAGCTCTAAACATGGTGCCTTGAGAATTAGCTCTCCTGGATGCCACCATATTCCAATACTGGGCATTTTCAGTAAATATTTCATCTTCAAATTGGTCATGGGCATAGGGCCAATAGGATGATACCTGCGACATTTGCTGTAGAACCAGCCCCTTAAGATCGTGTTTGGGGAATCGGCCAGTTTGGAACCGAAATTGCAATTGACCTAGACCGTGTTGTTTAGCATGCGCGGTATCTTTAACCATGCAGAATCCGATATGAAACCCATACGGTATGAAATCTCACTTCTTGTCTTTTACTAAAGTTGCATTGTATCCTTCCAGGATGGTTTGATAGAAAATTTCCCCTAACACTAGCCGATCGGGAACATAAATGTGCAATAAGTGGGGTGCCCCTGTGGTGCCGAAAACCCTGATGTAGGTTTCTCGTTCATCTAAATACCAGTGTCCAATTTTGGTTATAACCTTCTTTTCTTCATCTGACAATCTAGGGCATCCTTTCCTGAAGAGAAAGAAGTATGTGTGTGCAATAAACTGATTGCAGATAATAGTATAGGATTTATTGTACCTATTTTCCCATAGGATGTTGAAGTATACATGGACCACGAGCTCCGAAGAGTGTCAATTCAAGTTCATCCCGGTGAAAGCATTCCTGGCGCAGATGATGTCTAGTAGATACGAGGCCATGTAGAAGGCGGGGGTATCTCCCTCCTTTGGCACCTGAGCTTGTTTTATGTAGGTTCTCAACTGCTTGGAGATGATGGCACCCCAATTGAAGCATGTGCCTCAAATGGCGACTGTAAAATCCAGAGGCATCCAAGCCTCTGAAAATCTGGTGTAGTCTTTCTCCCCATGTAACCTACAGAGTAGAGCCATGAGATATATGTATGGTTCCCTGATATTGGTTGTTGGATACCAGCCAACAATCTGGTTTGTGAATTTTTTGTCTTCTCTCCACCAAGACGACATGATTTTGTTGGTATCGTGCGACGCATAGAAACTCAAGATGAAATCAGTGCTCAGCTTTAGCTCGAAATCTTTGAGCTTATAGTAACTCTGAACCTATGATGGCAGGAAGACTCTGACGCATTCATCGTTATCATCATTGATCAAACATTTTTTGGGTGCCAGTGTGGTCAATAATCCACTTAAGGAGCTCAATGCAAAGAAAGACTAGAGACTGACTTGAAACCATGTGCAGATAAGCTTTTCGAATGTTGGGAAGAACTTCGTCGTCCAGTTTCCTTGTTTCAGGATCGCTATGTGGGGTATATTCGAGGGGTTCTTCTTTCTTGATTTTCTTGAAAACTTCTTCCCAGCGAGGAAAAGCCATCTTGGCTCCAATGCTTGCTTCCATATCTCCGAAATATGGGGGTTGGACAAAGGGATCCTTGGTGATTCTCTTAATGACATAAACTGGCTTGGTAGCAAATTCTAATTGTCTCGCAACTGATGGGGAGGATCCTTATCCTACTTCTGATTCTTGCAGCTTAGGGGCTCTCAGGGATTTCCTGGTGGAAGGCTTCTTTGGAGGCATTCTTCCTACAATTTAAAATGTCATTTGAACATGTGTACAGAGCAGGGTTGGGTGCGAACATGTAACAATGAAATGCATGAAAACCATTTAGCAGATACATACATGTATCGCTTGCTATGAAAATTTCTTAATACTAACTGAACTTTGGGCGTTTTCTTTCGGGTTGTTGGCTTCACTCTTCTGTTTGTTCTGGATTTATTGTTGCGCAGAATGGGGCCATGCACAATGAATCGAACAGGATATAACTAGAGAGGTGTTATCAGTCATATCGATCAGTTAATATGAGTAATAAATGTAAATTCAAAATAAATTGCCCTCGCATTTATGCAATAAACCTTAACTAGTTGACGTCATAGGCATGGGAGAAGATACATTGTATCGGTGGTTTTAACAGATCCTTTTGATTCGTACACGAACTAGTAACTAATGTGTGATCTACGAATTAACTACCAGCTTTGAATGTGGCGTGTTTGACACATAAGGAGGTAAAACGTCTCGTCGCATCACATCACTCCGGCGTAGGGATCGAGGATAGGTTGTTTACTCCTTACCTCTTTGTAGTGTTCATTATTTCACTTTTTCTCTGTCGAAACCGAATGGATCAGCCTTCGATGAAATACTTCATGAGGTTGTTCATGGGAAAGGAACGCTTTCATCGGCCAATGTCGATGAAGGTCTATACTTGACTACTTTGAATTTCCAAATGATTTTCACCACCTTTATCTTTCACCGATGCTGGATTTCTCAAGTGAGTCGGGGAAACTCTAGGTCGCCAATTCATGCAGACAGTCGACGAAGAAGATTAATTGGTACCCAAAAAAGAAAATGTTCACAAATTTTTTAGGGTGTGTTGAGTGCTCAACAAATGGTGATTCATTGGGCGAATGCAAGATCTTTGATTCCCCCTTGCTTCCCACACACAATTTATTCACATCTACATATATTACAATATATTTATATATTATTATTATTATTTTATATTTTATTTATTTATTATTATTTGTTTTATTTTATTATTGGAAGTATTGTTTTAGGGCTTGATCGTTCACTAGTAGGGCATCAATTTCCCCCCTCAGAAGTACCTACCCCAATCTTCTCACCCACCTAGAAAGGACCAATCCATAGGCTCTAAAACTTGGAATGTTTCCCTTTGGGTTCATTTTCCCTATCCCACTTCAGGACTAAATATCCTACTTCAGAGTTCTTTTCCTTAGCTTTATGCTTATCGAACCATCTTTTCACTATCTGTTGATAAGCCAAGAATTTTCACTTAGCCTTTTCTCTCTCTTCTTCCAACATGAGTAGAGTGTCAATCCTCTGTTGCATGGCCGACGAGGGTTCCTCATTAGAATCTTGGGCCAATTGGAGAGATGGCAGATAAAGCCCATTTGGGAGGATGGCTTCCTGTCCGTAGACCAGAAAGTATGGGGAATTTCCTATGGCTTCTTTAGGTGTGAACCTATTGGCCCATAGGGCATTATGAAGTTGATTATGCCAATTTCTCTGGTTATCTGTAACCGTCTTTTTTAGTATCCTTACCAAGTTTTTATTAGTCGATTATGCCACACTGTCTCCCTGCGGATAGTAATTTGGAGAGTACTTGATTATAATTCCTTTATCTAGAGCGAACTCAGTCAATAGGGTAGAATAAAAGTAGGTTGCATTATAAAATACCAAAACAGAGGGGACGCCAAACCTTGTGATCAATTTTTGTTCTATAAATTGGATTACTACCTTATCGTTTACATGAGTTAGAGGAATGGCCTCTACCCATCTAGTGAAATAGTCGGTAGCAGTAAGAATGTAATTGTGGAGTTTTGAAGAACTAGGAGTAATTTCTCCTATGATATCCAACCCCCACTTCTCAAAATGCCTGGAGACAATCACGGACTGAAGTGGGATTGCTGCCCTTTTCTCCTTTCCATCACTTAATTGACAAGTCTTACAGTTCCTAGCGTGAGTGTGACCATCTTTGAACAAGGTGGGCCAATAATAGACGGCTCTCAAAATCTTATGGGTGGTAGTTTTTCCTGCAAAGTGTCCTCCGGAGGGACTGTCATGGAGTTTCATTAGCACCTTGTCGGTGTCTTCTCGTTCAAGACATCTCAATAATACCCCATTATAGTTGATCTAGAAGAGTATTGAATTTATAAGAGGATACTGTGCAGATTTCAATCTTAGGGCTCTCCTTTCCTTGGGGTTGAGGTTCTCAGGACAAACTTCGTGATGTAAAAGATAAGTCAAATCCTTGTACCAGGATTCTTGAGTTGGGGATATGTATGCTACTTCATTGCACCATAGTGCCATTTTTTTTTCCCACCCAGAATCTTCATTTGCTTGATCCTGGGTTTCGGCTACGAGATTACACAAACCTTGTCCTTTTACTAGCTTGGAAGGGTTTATATCTAGATCAAATTCCTGGACTACTACCATCCTGTTTCCCCTTATTTCCCCCATTTCTTGTTGGGTAAACATGGATCAGACCGTAGGGTGTGGCACAATCACCTTAGTGTGATTTCTGAGAATATAGGACCTGAAATGCTTCATTGCCTTGTAGACCGCATAGGCTTGTTTATCTATGGCAGGATAATTGAGCTCGGCTCCTTGAATATTAGTACTCATAAAGGACACTGGGGCTTCATTGTTGTCATCATATTTCTGGGTCAAAACCACCACTAGCGATTGGTCAGAACGAAAGTATAAAGGGAAAAGTCTCTATTAAAATTGGGACTTCGCAACACCAGAGCCCGGGATATGGCGGCTTTGATATTGTTGAAAGTATCTTTTCGCTCATCATCCCACTTGAAATCGAAATCCTTGTGAATCATCTTTTGCAAGGGTTTGATAATTTTGGCGAAATCGGGGGTGAATTTCCTCACAAAGTTTATTTGTCCCAAAAAGGACTGCCTAGATTTCTTGTTATGGGGTAGAAGGAGTTGAGCTATGGCCTTAATTCGTTCTATATATATGCGGATACATGCTTGAGATATAATATAGCCTAACAGGTTACCTTCCTCGACACCAAAGATGGTTTTCTTAGGATTTAGCGATATACCATATTTTCGGCACCTTTCGAAAATCTGGGTTAAGTGTTGGATGTGTTATTCCCTATTCTTCGAATACACTATCACGTCATCTAAATATACTACCACACACCTATTGATAAGCCCCCAAAAATCCACGTCCATGGCCCTTTGGAAGGTTATTCCTGCATTGATTAACCCAAAAAGCATGCGTTTATAAGCGAAGGTTCCCCATTTGGTTCGGAAGGTGGTCTTTAAACGATCTTCCTCTGAAACCAACACCTGGTTGTAGCCTGAGAAACCGTCTAGTAAGGAAAAAATCTCCGAGCCCAACACGGTCTACAGGAGTTTCTCCATCGGTGGGACCAGATAATTGTCCTTCTATGAAGCTCTATTGAGGTTCTGAAAATCTACGCATAGTTAGATTTCGCCCGACTTTTTCCTTACCGGAACGAGGTTTGCCACCCAGGCAGAATGTCTAACCTGAAAAATTATCCTCGCGTCTAGAAGATTCCTTAATTCTTGGTACATGAGAGGCTCTAGGGATGGGTTATACTTCCGAAGCTTTTGCTGTAAAGGTTTCATTTCGAGTTTCAACGAGATGGTGTGTTGAATAATGCAGGTATTATACGTTTTCAAATCCTTGTAGGACCATGCGAAGACATCCTGGTATTGTCTGAATAATTTGACATAGTCTTTCCTCTCTTCATTAGACATAACTTTTCCGAGATTAACATTCTTCGAGTTCTCTGGACTCCCAAGATTCACAGTTTCATGGAGGGGGCAATAGCTACCAGTCTTCGTGGTTTTGGGTCCTTTAAAACGATCCTTTAGATCTAACAGACTTTCTAGATTAGCTACCCCCTTTGGGATTGTGTGAGCCTTCATCTTTCCAACATATTGTCCTATTTGGGGATTAGTCTCAGCTGTTTTCTCTTGGAACTCTTCATCATCTATGGCTAGATCTTTGAAATTGTCTTGGTTGGTCAAGAAGTTTATGATTTGCTCATCACCTTCAAAGACTTTCCAATTGGAAATATTGTTCGGCACCGACGATTTGTAGAGAAACTCCACAGTGAATCAGGAGGATTTGTAATCTTCTAAAGGTGACAGTCGGGAATTGGTTGTGGCCAAGGATTCGGCAAGAACGTTCTTTGCTCTCAGGATTGCGATGATATTGAAACTGTCAAAGTGCTCTATTAGCTTATGCACCTCCTTCTAGTAGTTCTTAAGATGAGGCGAATTACAATGAATAATATTCCTCACTTGTATAAAAATGATCTCAGAATCCCCGAAAACCTTCAACTCCTTGACACCCAGATCGATGGCTTTATTTAATCCTTGCACTAGAGCTTCATACTCGGCAGTGTTGTTGGTACATTCGAATTCTAGCCTGCAGGATAGGAAATAACGTCATCCTTTAGGATTGATAAGGATACACCCTGCTCCTAACCCTTCTTGTGATTTAGATCCATCAAAGAAGAGGGTCCAAATCTGTGGAAGGTAATCGCCCTTTATTCATTGTATATCAATTTTTTTCTTATCGATCTCTCGTCCCGTAAGCTCGATCGCAGGATTTTGGCAAAAGAGAGTGTTCTCTATCGGCATCGGCAGTTCCTCTTGAAATATTATTTCAGAGTTTTGGGTAAGAGGAATAGAGGACATTAGAGGATCAAATTCCCCGAAGTGGGAATCACAGGAGTAATTTCCCAATACCGGGAAATCGGTAGATGCAGGTTCGTTCAGGGTTTCTAGGTCGGTGATCATATGATTCAAATATCTTTCTCTGTCTATTCTGATCATGCTCTTGTATCCCTTTAGAGGTAACCAAAGGTGTTCCCAATCCATACTAAAATATCCATTTAGCTTTTCGGACCAGTCACGACTTAGCAATAGTCCATATGCCTCTAGGATATCTACTACAATGATGTCAATTATTTGTACGAAATTAGGATGTGTCGTTATCCTGATCATTACATCTTTGATTTCTCCCATAACTTTGACTTGGGTTATGTCCAGTTGTATGAAATGCTTATCACTTCTGAGAGGGACAACACCCAATTTCTTACAAACGGCCAAGGGCATTACATTAGAGGATGCCCCAAAATCTACCAAGCAATTGTGAAGATTCCTATTGAAAACTTCGAACGTTAAAAGGAAAGGTGGTACAAAAGGCTTCTCCTTCCTACCTTCCGAGTATGTATTTATGGTTGGCTTGCTTGCCAAATCTATCGAGGATAGATCTTTCTTTTGGTCGTTGCTTGTAGTCGGGTCCTCTACTGAGCTCAGAGCTTGCAACAGAAAGTCTTTATGCTGAGGAAACCTACATATATCCATAACTGATATATTAGCCTTCATATTTTTCAAATCTTCGACTATGTTGTAATACAACTTGGGGAATTCCTTAGTATGGATGCTTATAGGTTTTTTATCGGGAGAGAAAGGTATTTTCGAGCAATCGAGAATTAACTTACCTTGCGGGGCCCAGGCGGCGTTGGCATTTTTTGAGCCGGGTTGACCTTTACTATGCATCTGTGCTACTGAAACTTTTGTGGGTTGTTCTCGAGGCTCAAACAAATCATCCGAAGATGTGATTACATTGGGATCCCATATCAACATGGATGTGTCTCATGGTGGGTCATCTTCTTCTTGATCGACAATATTAATGGACAAACTGCTTGATTGTTCGATCAGTGAGACTTCGTCCAGAAAACGATTGGCCATTAAATTCATGGCATGGACCCATTGAGGGCATTCTCTTTCAGAATGATTCTCCTAGTGATAGGTGCAGAAAGAATCAGATGCAACATTCCCTAGGTCAATGTTTAGTTTGGTTGGGGGAGGCTCAATTGCTTTGAAAGGCTAGTTTCTTTTAAAGAAAGGCTTATAGGGTCCTTGTCCTTGGTTTCCTTCCCCCGTGATTCTTTTCATGTCTATAATATCATTTGATAGTTTCTTGACCATGCACTGCAAATATTCTATATCTCCATTACCTTTATCATGACCCTGTTCATCCGGTTTCCTCGGCGGTCTAGTCAGAAGGAGCCCTCTCCTAGGAGGGGGTCGACTTTCTTTTCTTACTAGAGAAGCTTGGCCTTCTTTACATCCTTTCATCTAAAATTATATCGTCTTGGCCTCTTCGAAATTCTCCGCGAGGGTTTTCTTGGCGACTCTTTTAACGAACATTGAAATAGAAGCCGGAAGCGCATTGGCATAAACCTCAATCTGCAATTCTTGAGTGGGTTTCACCGTGGGATGGAATTTGTTTAAGATGGTTGTGAATCTTTGATTGAAATCCTTGACCCTTTCTTTTGCGGTCATGGTGCTTGCGAAGTACTCATCCATCAGGGCTCCTGTAGTAGTTTCTTCTGCAAATTTGTCTAGAAAATCCTTTTGGAATTTAGTCCAGCTAGTTATAGATCCTACCGAAAAATTAAAATACCATGTGGAAGAAGAGTTTTCAAACGTGTAGGGAAAAATTCTACATACTACGTCTTCATGTTGAACATTCATAAGTATGATCGCAAGTATGAATTTCTTGATATGGTCTTCAGGCAAGCCTGAAGTTTTAGGGTCGTACTTGGGAAGCATCTTTTCTGGGTGCTAGGAAAGATTGTGTACTCGTCCAGGGATAGCCACAACATCTCCGGCCAACCAAGGTTGGTTGTCTTCAAGTGGGACTTCTCTTTCCTCCTCACGACCGTTGTTCCCTTCCATAACTTTGAAGTCAGATTCAAGCTCTTCTTCTTCTGAAAAGTCACCAGGCTCAGGGATGTCGTCGACTGGCGTTTCGGGGATGAGATCAAGAGGTTCTTGGATTTTGGTGATCACGAAGTCTATTAATTCTTCGACGGAGTGTACGAAAACTTCATCGGGAGTGCTAACCACCGGTCTGCTTTGTTGTTTCCTCCGAGGGAGGATGGGAGTTAAGGACAACACTTTGATCTGTCAAGTGTGGGCTCTATTGCTTCTCCTGAATTGATTCACTTCCTCGTGAGGGAGGGCATAGGGTATTTCAGGGTGAAAAGGTTCTTCCTCGGACTTGGGTGAGTTACCCATTTCGAGAGTACTCAATAATCGTGGGTTATCTGTTGGATGACTAGCCATGCATGTGGACTATAACAAATCTGTACACTGTTTGAAATGTTATATAAGTTATATATTCACCATTCATTCTCAGGCCCTCCTTCTAGCGCCAATTCCATTGATGGGTCCTAAATCCCCTGATTCAACAGCAGGAACCAAACCCGCCACCGAGGTCCAATTAGACTCTGCAGCGTTTGGAGTGGAATGGTTCTCCAGATCTTGCGATCTGGCCAAATTATTGATGGGCTTTGTGTTTTCTGGTGAAGGCTCTTCCTTCAGTTAGGAAAATTCTTTTTCCGTATTTTCTCTTGGGTGGGGTTGGTATGAGAGATGCAAGGTAGTATAAACCAACTTGAAAAATAATAGGACAAAAAATTTTATTGGAGGGAAGAGGTCGAGCTTGGGATAACTCGCTGCTCAAACATGCAGACAATTATTCTATGCCACAGGGCCTAGTACTAATACTTTAACCAAATGAGCATCCAACTATTGTCTGAGAAAAACTAATTAATAGAAGAAAACACATACGTAATCAAGATCATGGTAAGAAAAATAATTCATCTACCATAACATTCATCACATAACAACACAACGATTTATCTTCATCATTAAAGAAAAGAACATTAAGACATTGCACCAGATAACTTGACAACAGAATTAATTCCTCTTACTCATTTACTACATCATTCATGGAACAGGAAAGGAAGTAATTCTTCTCCAACTCCAATCACATACATCTGATGAAAATAGCTTGTCTTTGGTTCATAAGGACTTCTCAATTCACAGTAGTCTCAAAATAATTATCAACAACCAAAAAGGAATAGTTCTTACAACAATCATCGACCTCCTTACTAATCGGTCGATGTCTCTATTTATAATCTAAAATTCAACTGTAATTAATGGATAAATACAATTTAGGCTAAACAAAAATTGCCACGTGGGCTGATCATCCAATAGCTTCTTTCAACGGTCCACTTGAGATGCCTCTTGAAAAGGGTGCCTTTTTTCATATTCAGACTAGTTGATAAATAGATCTTCACAAGTTTGAGCCCATGGGAACCTATGTTGTTCCATAGGGGCATCATATGCTCCTCTGATGTCTACTGCATGTGCCCGGTATTTTACCAAACTGGAGTTTAGTTGTTGCAGCATGGCTCGAGCTCTGATCGGGTGACCTGGGAATTGTTTCACTTGCCCTGGATTTGCATCGGTGACCTTTGCACACTCTTCGGCCTAGAGCGAGTCTTGTATGGAGTGCTTCTTGAACACATCGCTCAGGTTAGTGAATTCATTGGGGGTGACGAATTTGGGGAGACCGACATCTTTCATTACTTTATTAATTTTACCCCAGTGTTTCTAGTACTTGGCCCATTACTTTTGGATTTCTTGGTGTGGATCTCGGGTCATCTTCGCCTAGTATTCGGAAGATTTATTCATGCGGTCGAGACTACTTTTTCCAACCAGTTGAATTCCATGATTTTCCTTTTCTCAACCCTATTGGACCACCTCAATGTATTTGAGTCTCTCTACCGCTAGTTGTTCCTTTTCCTGCCACTTTTCCATCTCTTTGCATGTCGCGAGTGCCATGAGAGTATCCTCCTGGTACTCGACTATGTTCTCGGTTAATAGATGTATTTCCTTCTTGAACTCGTTATAAACTCCATTGAACTCTTCCTTCATATATACAGTGGTCCGTGTAGCTCCTTTATAGTATTTGACAAGATGGCACAGGTGTTCGAGCTCCTCCCGTGTATTGGCTAGTTCCTTTTCATCTCTCCTGGCTCTGTCCTGGACAACATCTGAGAGGTGTTTTCCTACGCCGATCAATTCGGGCGTGCGAGCATCTGCAGTATTGATTAAGTTATTTGTTGTGGTAACCATGATGGATTGATCCAAAGTGATCCTTCACCTCTTTGCGGTCCTTTGAATGATGGCCTTCCTCTTTTGATCGTAGGAGATGGCATAGATGTCTGTTACTTCGTCTACCAGTTCTGGTATTTGTTGATCTCCACATGAGAGGTTTTTTCTCAAGCTACCCGCAGTGTATATCTGCTCAGGAGTGGGTTCTCGAATTTCTTCGGTCTATTTTGTTGATCCGGCCTCTACTTGTTGTTCGTCTAGGACTTGAATATTGGGTGTGATGGAGGCATCAGGCACAGACTCATTGTTTACTTTCTCATCGGTCGTAGAAATTTCGATTTTCTTTTGTGGAGTTTAGCCACTCGGCCTTGCTTTTGCTTCCTGTCTGTCAGGCTCTCTTGTGTCGAGACCACCTTCGAACGCTATTTCCATCTGTAAGACATGCTTGTCTTGGACCTCGGGCTCAAGAGAAGTGGTTTTCTCGGGACCTTTTTCCTCTTGGACTCACACCGGGGTGTCATGAGTGGGTTCTGGACTCTCTTCATCACTGTAAATATGTATAAGAGTGCCCAATGGATTGGGTATTTGTGTCTCTATCGAGACCTGTCTTGTCTCTGGTTGAGTTGTCCCTTCTTCCAAAGGATTGATCGATGATGTTGTGGGTTCAGGGTTGCCTAACCCATGGGATTTGTCGAGGACTGTGGACCTAGGATCATTTGACTCCGTCGGGATACTCTGAACAGCAATTGAGGCTTCAGGTCCTATGAAAAGATACGGGTCATCCCGCATCCGTTTCATCAGCAACTCAGTTTGTTGAAGAAACAATGTACCCCTTTCTCATGTAGCTTGATCTTCCGAAAGATCCATGATTTGTACCAGGGATTCCTGGTGAATTCCCACAGCTTTAATGTCTTCTTTAAGGTCACTTATTTCCTCATCCAATTCATATGCAACTGCTCCTCTCGGGTGTCGACTAATTTCTTGAACTTCCTAATCCAGAAATGTTGTCTGTTCTTCATGGCTCATAGCTCTAAACCTGGTTCTTCGAGGATCAACTCTCCTGGATGCCACCATATTCCAGTCCTAGGCGTTTTCAGTAAATATTTCATCTTCGAACTGGTCATGGGCATAGGGCCAACAGGATGATACCTATGACGCATGTTGTATAACTAGTGCCTTGGGATCGTGTTTGCAAAATCAGCCAATTTGGAACCAAAATTCCAATTGACCTAGACCGATTTGTTTAGCATACGCGGTATCTTTAACCATGCATAATCTTATATGAAACCCATATGGTATGAAAGCTCGCTTCTTGTCTTTTACTAAAGTTGCATTGTATCCTTACAGGATGGTTTGATAGAAAATTTCCCCTAACACTAGTCGGTCGAGAACATAAATGGGTAATAAGTGGGGTGCCCCTGTGGTGCCAAAAAACTTGATGTAGGTTTCTCGTTCATCTAAATACCATTGTCCAATTTTCGTTATAACCTGCTTTGCTTCATCTAACAATCTAGGGAATTCTTTCCTGAATAGCAAGAAGTACGTGTGTGCAATAAACTGATCGCATATAACAGTATAGGATTTATTTTACCTGTTTTCCCATAGGATGTTGAAGTATACATGGACCGCAAGCTCCAAAGAGTGCCAATTCAGGTTCATCCCGGTGAAAGTGTTCCTAGCGCAGATGACGTCTAGTAGATACGATGCCATGTAGAAGGCGGGGGTATCTGCCTCCTTTGGCACCTGAGCCTGTTTTATGCAGGTGCTCAACTGTTTGGAGATGATGGCACCCCAGTTGAAGCCTGTGCCTCAAATGGAGACTGTAAAAACCAGAGGCATCCAAGCCTCTGAAAATCGAGAGTAGTCTTTCTCCCCATGTAACCTGCAGAGTAGAGCCATGAGATATATGTATGGTTCCCTGGGATTGGTTTTTGGATACCAGCCAACAATCCGGTTTGTGAATTTTTTGTCTTCTCTCCACCAAGATGACATGATTTTTCTTGTATCATGTGATGCATAGAAACTCAAGATGAAATCAATGCTCAGCTTTAGCTCAGAATATTTGAGTTTATAGTAACTCTGAACCTCTAATGGCAGAAAGACTCCCACGCATTCATCGTTATCATCATTGATCAAACATTTTTTGCACATCAATGTGGTCAATAATCCACTTCAAGAGCTCAATGCAAGGAAAGACTGGAGATCGGCTTGCCACCATGTGCAGATAAGCTTTGCGAATGTTGGGGAGAACTTTGTCGTCGAGTTTCCTTGTTTCAGGATCGCTATGCGGGGTATATTTGAGGGGTTCTTCTTTCTTGATTTTCTTGAAAACTTCTTCCCAGCGAGGAAATGCCATCTTGGCTCCAATGCTTGCTTCCATATCTCTGAAAGCTGGGGGCTGGACAAAGGGCTCCTTGGTGATTCTCTTAATGACGGACACTGGCTTGGGAGTGAATTCTAATTGTCTCGCAACTGATGGGGAGGAGCCTTCTCCTACTTCTGATTCTTGCAGCTTAGGGGCTCTCGGGGATTTCCTGGTGGAAGGCTTCTTCGGAGGCATTGTTCCTACAATTTAAAATGTCATTTGAACATGCGTACAGAGCAGTGTTGGGTGCGGACATGTAACAATGAAATGCATGAAAACCATTTAGCAGATACATACCTATATCACTTTCTATGACAATTCCTTAATACTCACTGAACTTTGGGCGTTTTCTTCCGGGTTGTTGGCTTCACTCTTCTGTTTTTTCTGGATTTCTTGTTGCACAGAATGGGGCCATGCACAATGACTTGAATGGGATATAATTAGAGAGGTATTATCCGTCACATCGATCAGTTAATATGAGTAATAAATGTAAATTCAAAATAAATTACCCTCGTATTTCTGCAATAAACCTTAACTAGTTGACGGCAGAGGCACAGGAGAAGATACATTGTATTAGTGGGTTTAACGGATCCTTTTGATTCATGCACGAATTAGTAACTAATGTGCAATCTACGAATTAACTACTATCTTTGAATGTGGTGTGTATGACACATAAGGAGGTAAAATGCATCGTCGCGTCACATCACTCCGGTGTAGGGATCGGGGATCCGTTGTTTACTCCTTACCTCTACGTAGTGTTCATTATTGCACTTTTTCTCTGACGAAGCCGAATGGATCGGCCTTTGGCGAAATCCTTCCTGAGGTTGTTCATGGGAAAGGAATGTTTTCATCAGTCGACGCCGATGAAGGTTGGTACTTAGCTACTTTGACTTTCCAAACAATTTTCACCACCTTTATCTTTCACCGATGCCGGATTTCTCAAGTGATTTGGGGAAACTCTGGGTCATCGATTCGTGCAGACAGTCAACAAAGAAGATTAAGTGGTACCCAAAAAAGAAACTATTCACAAATTATTTAGGGTGTGTTGAGTGCTCAACAGGATGGAAGGGAATGTTGAGGATGAAACTCATAACAAAATTCAAGAAGGCTTGGAATAGAAGGGAGAAATTTTGGCAGAGTTCTCTTGTTTCTCTTTCACCTCTCTCCAAATGACCCCCCTAGGGCCCTTTTTATATGATAAAATGATGGTTAATTCGTTGTCACAAGGGATACAGGAGGTAAAATGGTTGAAATACCTAATATAGCTCCTAAACTCTGCTGGAAAGTGGAATTTATATTTTTTTGCAACTTTTTAGAGTACACGCGGGATTTCAGTTGTGCAGTTAGTGTATGTACGTGGGATTTTAGGCATGCATCTAGCGTGTGTATGTGCTCTGCATATGCATCAAGGAACATATAGCATACAAAAACTTGTTTTTTTAGAAGAAATCCAGCAAAAAGGGTTGGTAGATGTGTGAATGAGTAGGCCAACATAAAAAATGCATATTAGTGGCATTTTGAGCTATAACACCAACTAACTAAGCATTGGAAAATAAAACCCAATATAATAATGGAGAGGTGGGAATCTATTTGACCCATATGGGAAACCTATTAGCCCAATTAATTAATGTGGAGGTGGTTATCTTCTTGATCCACATGGGAAATATGTTAGCTTTATAGCTTTATGACTTTTGCATATGAATTTAGACCATATACCCCCTAAAATTCAGATCATTCCTCCCCCCTTAAAAAATGATGGTCCCCCATAATTTCACCCATGATACCAAGAGACCCATGAGTGCAATGTTTTAATTCCCAATGAAGGGAATGGTTTTGTGTGGTTGACCCATAACCATTTACATTAATAAAATGGAAAAATCATGACTTTGGAGGCTTTGCATCTCCTTCTACAAATGTATTCATAACTTCTACTACAGGTGATGAAATCAAATTCCAACGAAGATGTATTCGAGATACTGAAGATATGTTTCCATTAGTATATGGAACTTGTTTTGAGGTGGCCCATGGAGTGAGAAAAATCTTGTCGAAGTTCCAGTGACGTGCAACCATCTTGGAAGAAAGACATGTAGATCTTCAATCAATGACATCTCTCAAACCAAGAAACGAAATGAAATTTTGTAAAATACCCATTTGAGATGATGGAGAGAAATTTCCATTGATATAACATAATTCTCTAAGGTATCCTATGGAGTGAGAAAAACCAGCCTAAGTTGAAGGGTGTGCGGCCACGCTGGTTACGGATATGTGCTACTTCAAACAAGGATATCTCATAAACCAAACAACGAAATGAAATTCCATGAAATACCCATTTTATGTATTTAAGAGATATTTAAAAGCATATGTGTAACTCCTTATTTATTTTCCTTAGCAGGGAGAAAAATACTGTTGAAAATGGTGGTACGCGCGGCCTCCTTGGGTCAAATACATGTTGAGATTAAATAAATGATATCTCTCAAACCAAGAAGCCAAATGAGATTCAGTGAAATACCCTTTTGATATATTGAAGAGATATTTCCAATGAGATATGGTAGAGCCTATGTAATGCTTTGTATAGGTTGCAACACCTCTTTGAATTTGGCTGAGTGTAGAGGGCCATAAAGGATGCAAAGGGTTTGTAGAGCAGCATGGGTTGTTGTAGAGGTTGTGGAGCCTCCGTGGGAAGCATGGACACCTTGAATTTTTTTGAAAATGTTGCAGACCAATGGATGTAGTGGATCCATGTATAGATGTAGTGAATCCATGTATGGATGTAGTGAAACCATGTATGGATGTAATGAATCCATGTATGGTTCTCCTTGTAATGGTGAACGGAGATCCAAGGGTAAAAAAAATCCATGTAATGCCTATGGACCAATTGTGATTCTTATAGTGTATGGCTGGAAAATGGATTCTGGTAGTACCAAAAGGAGGTGGGTGATTGTTGCAAATGTTTGAACCCACAACATGCTTCAAACCCTTGTTCTAATGGAGAGCATACCCGTTATGATACCATTGATCCATATCTTGAGGGCTGAGATCTGGATGGCTTGAATTTTGAGAGAGGAGGAGCTTAGACATTCCAATATTGCATGAAAATAAGCATGGAAAAAAACATGTAAATGAATTACTCGGGAGGTGAGGCTCAAAGAGGAGCCTCACCTCTAAAACTAATTACTAGTAAATCACTCAAAGTTAATCAATCTCACAATGAACAACTTTGTATTATGAGAAGGCTTGCTAGGCCTTTATATAACATTACAAAATAGTCCATTGTACAAAGTCAAAAAGAGCTCACTAAATGAGTCTCTATTATTATAATAGATCTAACTGCCCAGCTAACTAAGTAGTGAAAAATAAAACCCAATACAATAATGGAAAGAGGTCATTAAATAAGTCTATATTATTATAATAATAGATCTAACTACTTAGTTAACTAAGTAGTGGAAAATAAAACCCAATACAATAATGGAGAGGTGGGACTCTCTTTGACCCATATGGGCAACCTGTTAGCCTAATTAATTAATGAGGAGGTGGGTATTCCTTGATCCACATGGACAATCTATTAGCTTTATAGTTTATGACTTTTGCATTCGAATTTAGACCATATACCTCCTAAAATTCGGATCAAGAGCCACTTTTAGAGGTCTTATAAAAAAATCCATGTTTGTTTATCTAGATGACATTACAATTTATTCTAGAGACATAAGTGAACATGTTCATCATTTAAGACAAATCTTTGATTGATGCAGGAGATATGGAATTTCCTTAAATCCCAAAAGACCATTTTTGCAGTAACAGAAGGAAAAATTTTGGGTTTTATAGTTTCTAAACTTGGGATTGTAATAGATCTTGAGAGAACCAAGGATATTTCACAAATTTATTTTCCTCATAATAAAAAGAACATGTAATCCTTTTTGGGTAAAATTAATTTCGTAAGAAGATTTGTCCCCAGCTTCATCGAGATTGTTAAACCATTACATGATATGATTAAAAATAACTCTATGTTTAGATGGGATGAAAAAGAAAGAGAAACTTTTGCAAATATTAAAGAAGCAATTATTCAATCCCCCTCTTTAATGAGTCAAGATTTCAAAAAAGATTTTATTTTGTATACTTTTGCGTCTAGTGTTTCTTATGTAGTTGTTTTCACTCAGAAAAATGTTGAAGGCTCTGAAATCTCCATATCTTTCATGAGTTATGGTTTACAAGGTGCAAAATTGAATTATCCTTATATTGATAAACATGCTTATGTTATCTTTAAAGAAGTAAAACATTTTCTCCCATATCTATTGAAATTGCATACGAAGGTCATCATGCCTCGTCCTTCAATCATAAAATTGTTAGTTCAAAAAGACTTGGGCTATAAAAAGGAAAATTGGATGACTACACTTCATGAATATGATCTTGAAGTTAAACCTGCAAAGATCGTAAGAGGACAAGATTTTTTCAAATTAGTAGTTGATTCAGAGAATTATTAGGTGAGTGATCAAAGTGGTTGGGAAAATGAAATTGAGGTGAGCAATGATGTCTTATATGTACCTGCACCAATTTTTTCATGGTATAATGATATTAAGTACTATTTGACTCATGGTTCTTCTCCTAAACCTTTAGAGCCTAAGAAAATAAGAGCTTTAAGATCAAAATCAACTAAATACAAATTGATTGATGGAGCACTCTTTAGAAAAAATTATGATAACATATTTATAAGATGCTCTGAAAAACTGGATGCAAATAAAGGGTTGGATCAACTTCATGATGGACCAACCAGAGGCCATTTTGGATGAGAAACAACAACACACAAGATTTTAATATTTGGTTACTACTAACATGCCTTATTTCGATATGCTTATTCATATTCTAGGAAATGTAAACTATGCCAAACATCTGTTGGAAGGGAAAAGAAACTGCAATTATATTACAACCTGTTGAAGTTGAAGGTCCATTCGAGCAATGGGGACTAGACATCATTAGATAAATCAATCATAATTCCTCGCAACTCCACAAATATATTCTGACTGTGATAGATTACTTCACATGATGGACCAAAGCCATTCCTCTTAAGAAATTTAACGAAGAGCAAGTGGTCTCGTTCCTTAATCAATTCATAATTTCCAAGTTTGGTATCCTAAATTCCTTAGTGTTTGACAATGCATCATATTTATCATCCCTCAAAATAACTAAATTTTCAATGGAGAAATGGATTACAATTAAGTATTTTGTAAACTATTACCCTCAAGGGAAAGGTTTGGCAGAATCAACCAATAAAAATTTAATTTGAATCTTAAAAAAGACTATTCATGAACACCAACAAAATTGGCACAAACAACTTTACAGTGCGTTATGGGTAGATAGAGTAACTCCTAAGAAATCAATAGGGAATTCAACATATTTCCTAGTTTATGGCAGAGACATTTTACCCCCCAATATTTGTCTTCCTTCTTTACAGTTAGCCCATTATATCCATGAAGAACCTTGTTGTAAAATGCAAATGAGAATTGATGCATTAATTAACTTGGAAGAAGAACACAATAAAACTAAAGAAAAGTTTCATGAACATCAAGAAATAATCAAAAGATGGTTCGATAACATTCATCCAATGATAGAGAATTTCAAGTTAGAGATCGGGTCCTAAAATGGGACAAGACTCATGAAGAAAAAGGCAAACATACCAAATTTCAACATCTTTGGTTAGGACCATTTATTATTTCTAAAAAACTTGGTCCATCAAATTCACCTTGTAAACTTTAGGCATGGAAATTGAAAACCTCCTCGTCAATGGCCAAAGCCTAAAAAAATACTTTTCCTAGTCATGCACTATGACTATTTTTACATATTGTAAATTCTTGTTGGTCTTATCTTTCTTTTGTGAAATCATTCATTACATTATGGTAATATACAAGAAGGCATATCTCAATTTTAAAATCTCAAAGGGTATTCCTTTGATTACAATATCTTCAAGAAAATATTTACTTGTTATCAAAGATAAATATCCAAGCATCCGAGAGAATATGTAAATATTTTATAAGAGCCTAATCCATCATGAATAAAGTGAGCGATGATTATAATTAGAAGTGGAAGAGAATATTAGATGTAATTTTTATCTACCTAAATATTTCCAATCAAAATACCTCTCGTATCACCCCATTTCCATCACACTCATTGCATAAAGCAATATCTTATAAATAAATATCTTAAAGAGTGTAAATTATTGAAATGAAAGTTGAAAGCACTTGAAAAGTGTGGGAAGTACACACAAACCTATCTAGGCTATGGACGCTCGCTAGAAATGGGTTAATGCTTATATGGTACTAAGGCACCTTCGTCGAGGCTATGGATGCTTGTAGGATGCGAATCAATGTCAGGTCTAAGAGAGATGCAGAACAAAGGTGAGCAAGATATGGTGTATATAAATACTCAAGACTTTGATATAATTTCATGACTAGTTTGAAGTTCGATGTCCCATACCATTTTTATGCGCTTATAAAATGTTATGATAATGAGGAAAAGCAAATCATTATTGGATATCAAGTATTGTATTTTCCTATTAAAAAGTGAGATTTGGATAAAACCCTTAAACCCTCAATATCAAAGATAATTGCTTCTCCCATTGTGTCACCATTTGTTGTGATGGTTACACAACACCCCTCCATTTTCTTTATTTTTCTGTAATAAATAAAATGAAGTCGTTTCAAAATCATAATAAGTTGGTTACATTGATAAATTCAAAAAAAAAATACATTATCTTTAAAAGTCAAAATATTTACATTAGGTGTTGATCATTGCAATAAAATTAAAGTTTAAATATCCACGTACCAAACCTAAATTCTAAAGTCATATTAAATGCAATAAAATGTTACAAAAATTAGTAATTACAAAACTCAATATAATTTTGTAATAATTGTTTTAAATATAGTTAAAAGTTTCTTGTTAGGCGTATTTCTTCCTTATAACTACACCTCACAAAATTTGTTTTATGATAGGTTGCCAAAATGAAATCAAATGATTTAATAGGTTTGAATCCAGAATGCATGGTCATACTGGAACGAGCTCGTTGGGGGCATTTTTTTTTAAGTTTCACTGGTCATATTGAAGAGATAACCATGGAATTTTCTCAATCCTTTGACGATGAATGTGCAGAGGTAGGGAACCTAAATTTACACCTCTTAAAAAAATCGTTAGATCACATGTTAAATCATCCCCATGCAACAGAGAAATAGTTCAAGGACGGAGCAATTGATTCCAAAGCTTGGACTCCTTTCTTAATTAGGAATAGGGATAAACCAAATTGGGTCGCAGGGGTACCCAGGGCCTGGTTTAAAGAACCATGGAGGGGTTTGATATTTTTAATTCAAAAATACATAAGTTGTGAAGGTCATTTCAGTCTGGTTTATTTGTATCATATTATAATTTTACTGCATCTTAAGGGGGATAGGCCATTGAAGATGCCTCATTATCTACTTAAATATTTGAGTAAAATGTCCAAAATTGTTCAGAAATAGAAAATAAATGTTGATAAATCCCTTTATCATCATGGACTTATTAAAATCATTGTTAAGAGTGAATTTCACATGCAGGGGATAGAATGGGATGATTTATGAACTAAAAACGGTTTTAAAAAGAAAGAGAACATATGGGTTTTTACAGATAATTCAATGCAAGTCACTGTAGATATTAAAACCATTGATAATATAGTGAATCCCATAGTGGAAGATACAAAATATGTGCAAGAAATTCATAGTATTTCTTGGATTAAAAAGGACAGACGAGGAAGAAATAACCTCAAGGGAAAAACAACTACAAAATGGGTGCCCCAAACCATGAATACTCGTTCTGTAGCTAGGAAATTATTAGAGGATCAAAGTAAGAATGAAAAAATAGAATCAAACTCTAACAAGCAAGCAAAGAAATGTAAGGTTTAGATATCAGAGTCAAACCCTAAATCCTCTCTAGAATTGGATGGTTCTCAACAAATGCTATACGAGCACATTAAGAATATGGAGATGTTATATGAAGAACCTCTAGTCTTGAATGACCCAAAATTTTCTCCAGATATCAACATTAACAAAGATGATTTTCCCACAACCAAAGAATGTGAGAAAAAATATATACTAGTGAACACAAAACCTGAAGCAAACTAGCCCCTAATACCAGAAGACAATGTACTCACTCTATCAAATTCCACGATGAACTCTCTATTGAGAAAAAGGGAAGATCATAAAAAATTAAATGCAAGAAGTGAAGACTCTTGAGAAAGTTATTAAGTCTAAAAATGAATCACCGAAACTTCATAGCATAAATATTCAAGATGAGAATGAACAGTTGAGAAAGGAAAATGATATGTTGGTGAAATATTCACATAAATGGATTAAGCAGACAAAAAGACTCAAAAAAAAGAATCAAAACTTGCAAGTAAATATCCCTATGCATAACCCAAGAAGTCAAATTAATAAGAACAAGCATAAAAGTTGAGGATTAGAGGAAGGAGATTATTTTTACAAGTTTTGTCAAAGCTCCATGCAATTTTTGTCTACCAATATACCAACATTTTTTCCAAATATTTTTTAGAACCAATATCCCTTTACCTCTGCAAAAAATCCCACAGTGCAATGATGCTAAGATCACAAAGTATTAACGTTTATATTCTTGATGTCCTAAATTTAGAAATTAAAATTTAATTATGTTACCTTTTTACCAAATCAGCGAGAATTTTGCAATTGTTCGTTTGACATCATATGTGCAGACATTTAGAAGGAAATCGACAATATGGGTTTTCGTCCTCTTGATCATGACATGGTGTGTTGCTCATAACTCTAGCCAATTCTCTCTACAAAACTTGAGTCAATGCAAAAGTCAAACCAGATGTCAAGCATGGTTGTTTCACAGCAGCAAGAACAGGGATTTTATTTTCTTTTGAAAATTTCATATGAGGGTTTTTCTCAAATCTCAAATCAAGACTTTAAAGCAAAAAATAAATTGTAATAAATGTATGGAGTGATCATAGGATAGTTAGTTGGTACATTTTAATGATAAATAGTTAATATTTGAAGGAACTGGAGGAGGAATTTTAGAGTTAGCAAGTAGATTCTTCTTGCCTAAACACTGTTAAGTTCTTTCTACACCAGAGACTAGAATATTGAAGCAAATTTGGTATTTTTATACAAATATCCTTTATTATTTTTGTCTCTCATTTGAAATTTTTCTTGTTTTGAATTGGAGTTTGTTTTTGTTAGCAAATTTGAATTCAATCTTAATAAAAACACAGTGTTATCTTCTGTGTTGGATTAAACAAAATTATTAACATTTGCATTCTTGTTTAATGTTATTCAATCTTCTTTCTTTCAATCATCATAAATCCTATGAAATTTTTCTCTTTATATCAAGTCTAATACTTGTTGTTTTATGGATGATTACTTTTATGATTTCATGAAATAATTGTACAATCTTAGAACAATGATAGAATAGTGAAAATTATTTCTTACATTTTATAATTTATCTTTTATTTATGCTTGATATATGTTAGTTGATCTAGATTTGTTTAACAATTGTTCGATTATCTTAAGGTTGTTGATAAATAGATAAGGATTGATAACCTGTTAATATAAACTTTTTCCTTGCATTTTTGTATTCAAAAGTCTCAAGATCATTTATGGTTATCATTCAAGTGTAGATGTTGATGGTCTGTGTCTATTTTTAGGAAATTCATTAGTATATTTTAATTATTCTCAAGGCAACAAATTATTTATGAAGGCTTTGAGAATCTATCTTCTTCATCTACAAATATTAGCTATGCTCTCATTCTTGAGATAGAATTAGTACTTTAATTTTGTTTTCTTCTTTTTATATAACTTTAGATAAGATCCAATCCCAAAGTAATAAAATTCTATTTCGAAGAGCAAGATTATTTAGTGGCAAACCAATCCCACAAAATCGGTTGGAAAATACCATCCCAAACAAAAAATAGGCTAATTGCGGCTTGTGATCGGGTAGTAGTCCCCTGTTGCAGGAGGGAATTTTCCTGGCTGTCAAAAAAATACCATGTGCACTTTTACTCCACTTTCACTTTTTAATTCACTTTTACTTTTTAATCCACTTTCACATAACTTTGTGTTTAATCCACTTTTACTTTTTACCACTTTCACATAACTTCATATTTAATCCACTTTCACGTAACTTCGTATTTAATCCACTTTCACGTAACTTCATTTCTAATCCACTCCACTTTGTGTTTCTTAAAGTCACGTTTCCTTTGAGGATTTATATTTAAATACTTACCTTTGGGATCAATTAAAATAATTTATTCAACACGTATGCTAATTGATGAAGTGGTAGTGAATCCTTAATGAAGTGATTTTTTGTATCTCAAATTCCTCCTAAATATTTTCAAACTGATTTGCACATCATAAAGGCTGGCGAGTACCTCCCCCAACTTAAAATATGGCTGACTTGGGACATTGGATAATCAACAATGTGGGATAGTAGGGTATGTGTAACAATAGTGCTTTTATAGATAAAAATAGTAATTTAGTAGTAAAGACATAAGATGGTTAGTGTTATACCCGAGTTACCTGATCTAATAAGTTGGAGCTGGTAGACTTCTACAACTTTTTCATGATGAATTTGATAGCTCAATGGTTGCACCTATAAACTTTGTATTGCTCTGCAACTTATATGTTTGATTGTTTATGTATCATCTACGTGAAAAAAACAAATATGGAAACAACATGTGAAGTGTGTGTGTGTGTGTGTGTGTGTGTGTGTGTGTGTGTGTGTGTGTGTGTGTGTCTGTGCGTCCATGCGCGCGCATGTGTGTTTATATTTATATTCATAGTGACATTTCAACAGTAAGATAGGCTACGAGTTGGCACTCTCCTACAACACTAATGGAAGTTAGTTTTCATTGTAGGATATTATTTGGCCAAGTAGGTTTGCTAGTAAAATTGGTTTTCAAACATGTTTTTTCTTATGATGCCTTTGTAGGTTTTCATCATAAGAATTTGATTTCCCTATATTCTTTTTAGAAACGAGATTGGAATGTACTATTTATGATTGAAGGTAGATGTGCGTTCAATGACATTGATGTTCATTGTACTTCCCCGTAGATTTGAATTGAATTCCTCTTTAGTCATGGTTTTCAATACAACTTTAAGTGGTGGCCATTGACAATGAGTGGTGTTTTGTCTTCATCAATTGTGATAATTATGACAAATCAATTGTGAAGATATGATCTATTTGATATGGCCCAAGCCATCTATTTCTAAGATTCCCTTTGAAATCTATAAATTTGGAACCATAGAGGAAATCCTAATCTCTAGCTTGAAACTATTTTACCTTGATGAATCTATCATGCCACATAATTATTTGTTGTTGAATTATTTTACCTTGATAGGGCCTATTGACAAATATCTTACAGATCATTGAGATTCTAAATTCTTTCCTTCTATGTTGTAGAAAGATTAAGTTATAGTTGTAATATTGTCATAAGTGTTTTTATTTCAAATTCTATTGGCAGTGGTACAAATTTTCCATATACCAACTCATAGGGTGTGAAGCCAATTGTTTTCTTCCATGTTGTATTACATGCCCAAGTTGTTTCGTCTAGTCTGTGTAACCAATATTTTTTGTGAATATGAACTGTCTTAGTGAGTATATTTTCCAATTCTCCATTTGTAATCTCATCTTGTTCATTTGTTTGCGGGTGATAAGAGGCATATTTCCTATGTTTGACACTGTGTAGACAAGTTAACTCTTCGATCTGATTGGAAGTGAACTGCAAGCCTTTCTCTATTACTATTTATCTTGGAACTTCAAACTTCATGAATATGTTCCCATATAAGAAATCTGCAACTTTGTCTTATTTGGCATCTAGAAGTTCCTTGACCTCCACCCATATAGTAAGATAATATGTACAAACAAGGATGTAGTTATTTTGATTCGATGGAGGATTTAGTGGGCCAAGAAATTCTAAACCCCATTTGTCAAATGGTTTGAAGGAGATGGGTTCTAGAGGAAATTTGTTATCTTGTGTGTTTCTACCCATCCTTTTTCATTCATCACACTTGGTGGCATATGCTCCAATATCTTTGTGTAGAGTTGGCCAATAATAACCTACATGTAAAACCTTAAGATTTGTTCTTCTGGATACAAAGTGCCCTCCATTAGCTTCATCTTGCCATGCACGAAATACATCATATATTTCATCATCTTTGAGGTAGCACAAACCACATGATCAAGACCATTTTGAAGAGATATCCTTGAATCCAACTACATGGAGGACTCTTCTTAATGATTCTATAGCATTCTCTATGAGAGAAATTTTGTGGAAACTTTCCAGAGACAAGATAGTTTGCAATATCAAGCCATGGAGTCTGCAAAGACACTACAAACAAATGTTCATTAAGGAAGGTGTCATATACTAATTATTCTTCCGAGTTGTTTTCCAAACAAGACAGGAAATATGCAACAACATTATCCTTTCCAAGATTATCCAATATGGTTAGATCAAACTCTTGCAACAAAAATAACCATCTAACTATTCTACCACTAATGAGAATATTGTTCATGAGATATCTAATTGCAGTATGGTCAATATGGACAAAAATAGTTTAACCTATAATATAATGTATAAATTTATTAATGGAATACACTACATCAAGGAATTCCTTCTTAGGAATTGTATAGCTTAATTTTTCTCTAGCAAAGTTTTTATTGATGAAGTAAACAACATAATTTTTTGCATCCTCATGCTACCCATAAGAGAACACCCAAGGCCTTCTCTAAAGCATTTATATGGATATGAAAAGGGAGTTTCTAATATATTCCTTTATGTACAGGGGTTGATATTGGCTTATATTTTAAAGTGTCAAAGGTTGTCTAACATTCTGAAGTCCATATGAATTCAACATCCTTTATAAGGAAGATGCATAGTGGGGAAAAAATATTAATAAAATAGGGAATGGATCTTCTATAATAGCTAGCTTGGTGTTGATGTGGGAAAAGTTCCATTCAATAGTGAGGGATTCTCCCTGATGTAAAGTACAAATTAAACTTCAAATTGTTTGTGATAGGAGACCCATCTAGATTTTGACCCAACAACCATTACTTTGAATGAGGAGATGGTTATGGAATGAAGAGTGCAATATACTATTATCCTATGTCCAAAATGCAATCTAATCTAACCTATCCTAGCTAAGAAAAAATTTTAACCAACAGATAAAATATTAATTACATGTTCATGTAGATATTTCTGAAACAAAAGGATATTAATAAAAATAAAAATATCAAAAATTAGAGGACCTATCCTCATCCCTCACATGCATAATATCTTCAATTTAGCTATCCAACAAGGTTTCCCAAAACCTTTGACTTAAAGCCTCATTGTACCTATTTTTAAAAGTGGGGATAGCAATCCCTCTAATTATAGGACCATTATGATTAGATGGCTATACATAAGTATTTTGGAAAAGAAGATCAGTACATGACTAGAAAGCAATGGAAAAAGAGTTAAAGGCCAAGATAGGTATAGAGGCTACCATTCAACTATAGATCACCTTGTTATGTTTAGGATGATTGCAAAGGAGTGTCGTAATGATAAAATCGATATCATTTGTTGTTTCGTTTATTTTAGAAAAGCTTTTGACATTGTGCCCAAAACTAACCTTTTGAATAGGTTAGAAGAGCTTAAAGTGCCTTTCAAGTTAGGAGTTATTGCAGTAAGGATATATGAGAAATATATTTCCAAGTTTGGGAACATCGAGGGCTGGCTGAAAAAAATTAACTGCAATATAGGAGTCAAGCAAGGTTTCCCCCTATCCCTTACCCTTTTCAGCATCTATATTGATAAGTTAGAGGATTGTTTCGAGGATGCAGGTTGTGTTGGCTCAACTCTCACTAGTATAGACATCATCATTTTTCTTTATGTTGATGATATTATTATTATGGAAAAGAGTCCCTATGACCTAAGTAAGAAACTTATAATCCTCAAGGACATCTTCTCTAGTATGGGCATGACTGTGAAAACTGACAAAACAAAGGTTATGATAATTAAATCCAAAAAGATCACCTACGATACTTTTTTATATGATAACAATAGCTTGGAGGAAGTGCCTTCATACAAATATCTTATCTTGGAATCAATATTCACCACAAGCTCAATTGGAACTATAGCGTTAAGAAAATGATAAATGGAGGGTGGAAAGATTATTATGGGCTTGAAAACAATTGTAAACCATCATACATTTGGCTTTAGGATAAGAAAAACTGTCTCTTTCACACTCTCGTCACTCTAGTTATCTTATATGGATGTGAAGTTTTGGGTTGCAATATCTCTAGAGAATCCTGGAGAAAGATAGAACAGATCCAAAATAATTTTATAACTTATAATCTCAAAATTAAGGGCAATACACCCTATCGTATATTCCTCATAGAAGCGAGCCTTTCCCCCATCGAGAGAATTTCTATGATTAGATATCTAACTTAAAAGAACAATATAAACAACATGGACAACAAGAGGCTCCCCAAAATTACTTCAAACTCTAGCCAAAACCACCAACCTGTGATGTCTCGTTCCTAAGAATAGGCCAGCAGGGAGTGACTTAGTACTCTATATGTTCTCGTAGACTATAGTCAGGCACAAACATGGAACAAAGGGAGAAATAAGGGTGAATAAATGGCTAAATGAGGAATTAATCCAAAAAGCATAAGAAAAGTCACTTAAGCCAAAGTTAACGGAGAAATAGAAGAAAAAGGTGTTGAGGGGGGACTTAATTAATTAATCATTTGACTTAGGAGGAAAAGCACTTAGCTTAAGTGATGCCAATGGAGAATTAGATTGGAGAAGGTACAAGAAGAGGAATTTGACATAATTCATCATTATGTTATGATTTTGAGTTGAGAACAGGTTCCAGATGAGGAAGTTGACCTCTTTGATGTTTTGTGTATTTCTGGATGAAACCACCACCCAGATCAGTTTCAGTGTTGGAAGACACACCCTAGTCTATAGGAGATACCATCTAGGTATTTCACTGTGCCAGATCAGGATTATTCATACCCAGTTCAATCAGTGTGCATTGCAATCAGTGAGGGAGCAGGGGTTTGAGAGACAGCTTTGAGTAGCTATCCAAGCTTAGGCCAGATCCAGCAAGATCCTTCTGACCCAATTGAGAGGGACACATGGCACTTCACTTGAGCTATCATTTGTCCGATTCTGATGGAGGAATCCAATAGGGCTAACCAGATTGTCATTTAGGGTGCAAATTCCAGAGAAGCACATTTAGGGATCCAGAGAGTTCACCGGTCCAGAACCGGAGAAACCCTTACGACCCAATATAGAGCATATTAGGGTGCTCAGTTTGAGCCATATATCGCTAGATTCCAACAGAGGAATCACTTTGGCACACCAGTGGTCTAAGAGAGGGGCACAAACCCTCAGGGGGTCCCATCTAGGGTCCAGTTTGATTTGTAGCAGATCGATCTTCAGTCTGAAAGATATAAGGAGGATCCTAGAGGCCGGGGCACATAGTTTGGGACAGTTTTTAGGCCTATCAATTGAGTATTTCCACCAGTACGAGTATATCCTTCATTTTCAACAGTTGTCATGAGTTTCCGGAGATGCATGTTGTTGATCTATCTGTGCATGTGCAGATCTATCCACATCTTCTGATCATGGGTATTTTATATTAGTTGCATTATATTCCAGTGATGATCCATGAGATCTAGCATATGATTGGTTCTATGCTTTCATCATATCAGTTGTATTTCCTACTTTTTCCATATAATACATGCTATTGAGATTGTGTTGGTTCCTTATTTCGCATGCATTTTATATACTACTCAAACCATTATTTATATGACACACACATGTGAAAATCACCAAGCATGTTAAACAAGTAAATAAAACGCATCCAGAAACCCCCAGGGTATCATATCCAAGAGTCTAGACACTAGTGCAGCAGTTCATATCCAGATCCACCGGATTTGGGATATTTTAGTGGTATTAGAGCCTTCTTCCTACCATCCTGTGAAGAAGTGCTTCTCATGACCCCATGATTCTGGGAACAGGTGTAGAATACCCATAGTTTCAAGGAAATATTGGGTATGAGTACATTCATTACCATAGAGGACATAGTAGAGACAAAAGAGACAGGAACATAACAGACTACACTCCCTTCCACACTCAGTCAGATACATCACTAGAATTACAAGACAGGGATCACATCGGTTCCGACACAGAGGAAGACATAGAGAGGACTATGGGTGACAAGCGTGAGACACCAGAGGGTAGGGGGAAAGGCCCCGAGACACATTCTAATAGTACGTAGCCTATATTGAATGACCTAGCTAGAGGATAGCGAGACATGATCAATGACATAGCACAGATGGCCATCAACACATAGATTATCCAACACAGTGTGATCACTATGGGTGCCAATGCTGCAGGAGGAGCAAGTGGTTCAGGAGGACACCAGGGAGGTGGGGCCAGTGGCTCTAGTGGATCTCAGGGCGGAGCGAGTGGACATCCTTCACCTATATGTGCCTATACATCATCTAGGAGGATTCCTCGATCGTTATATCCACAGTTCCAGGGGGGAAACCGCTAGGACAGCCAGGGCGGGAAGAAGGACATCCAGGACAGGGGTAGGAAGTGCCATAGGACCCATTCGAGGAGTACAAGAGAGATTATTTTGCACTAGGACCATATTTCCATGCAGACATGAGTTTTCTAGACTATTGTTCAATCAGGTATCGAAACATACCTCGAGAGGCACAGAGGGGCAATGCGCAAACTCAAAACATGGACTTCATTAAGAAAGTGGGAAAGTTAAACATTCTTATTTTCAACGGGTCATAACGATGCTCAGCTCAGGCTTGGGTACAAAATCTTGACATATATTTCAATCTCAACCCGATGATAGAGTTTGAAGCTATCAGCTTCGCCACCTTGCACTTGGATGGGGAGGCCCACAAGTGGCTATACCATGGGTTTGTGACCTTGGGTCACAACCACATTACTTCGTATTTGGATTTCATCAAGAGATTGATGGAGAGGTTTGACAGGAGAGATCCAAAACTCCATTTCATGGATATTACACAGTTGAGATAGACAAGGTCAATTGAGGCCTTCATCACAAAGTTCCAATGGAAGGCAGTGGCCATATCAGATATTTCAGAGCATGGAATGGTGATGTTGTTCACCGAGGAATTGGCAGAGCCATTGAGGGATTGGGTTAAGGCTTTCAATCCTCACAAACTATAGGAGGCCATCGTATGTACTAGAGACATGGGGGACTCGGCGTTTAAACCCAAAACCTTTACCAAACCCTTTGAACAACAAAGAGTCAGGGGTAAGAAAAATCCTTAGAGGGAATGGAAGGGTAAGCCCAAGCTGTATGATGACACCAAACGAGATTTGATCAATGATGAGGAAGAATATTTTCTTGTCTTGCAGAGAACCTTGGGTCCCAGGGCATAGATGCATGGAAAAGGGACATATACTACATTGAGGTGGAATCAGGTAGTGAGGAGGAGGATGAGGAGATTGGGCCACATGAAGATAGTGATTCATAGGATGAGACTACACATGTTCCAGAGTGACATATGAAGAAGCCTCAGATACAGACAGAGGCATATCCAAAGGAGGAGACAAAACCTAGTAGAGAGGTTAAAGGGGGAACCATAGAAACCCTTTCTGGAGTACCCAGGTACAAAACTCTCATTCTCAAGGGCCTTATATAGGGGAAACACATGACATCTCTAGTTGATGGTGGGTCCGCCCACAATTTCATAGATGTTTCCTTAGTAGCGTGGAGGGGGTTACACACTAAGGAGTTTGAGGGGTTCACCATGGCAGTGACAGATGGATACACTATGACATTCTTGGACATGGTCCCAAACCTAGAGGTCAAGTTAGGCAACTACACCCTGACGAATACCTTTTATGTAGTTGACCTGTCATATACAAATGAAGTGTTGGGGGGACGATGGCTATATTCATTGGGAGAGACTGTGTTCAACTATCATACGTTGACCATGAGTTTCAGAGATGCTAGTGGGTCGAGAGTGGTACTGAGAGGTATTTCTACATGAGCACCCAGGGAAGTATCAGCGAAGAGGATGGAGAAGATCTTCTGTCACGGTGATGTAGCATATGCATCAAAGTGTCTGATCATCACCTAGAAGGATTCAGAGGTCATAGAGCATTACCATCCACAGATCAGAAAATTCTAAGTCAGTATGAGCCAGTGTTTGGGCCGATACCACCATGGAGACCACCAAACAATGGGTTCGAGCATACTATTGATTTGGAGGAAAGGGCTACACCGGTGATCACCGTGCCCTATAGGCACCCCAAGAGATTCAAGAACGAGATCAAGAAAGCAATCAAAGAATTGCTTGTGATGGGGCAGATCAGGCCCAACATGAATCCTTTTGCTTCTTCAATCATTCTGGTACTAAAGAAATATGGCACATTGAGGATGTGCATTAACTACATATCTCTCAATAAGAAAACGATCAAGAACAAGTACCCCATTCCACACATAGATGAGTTGATGAACGAGCTACATGGGGCAGTTATGTTCACCAAGATTCACCTACGGTCGGGATATCATCAAATCAACATCAAAGAGCGGGACATAAAGAAGACAGTGTTCAGATGCCATTTTGGACACTTCAAGTTTTTGGTCATGTCATTTGGGTTGACCAACGCACCGACTACCTTCCAGTCTTGCATGAATCACATCTTCAGGGGGCAGTTGAGGAAGTGCCTTTTGGTATTCTTCAATGACATTTTGATTTACAACATGACATGGGATGAGAATTTGGCACACTTGGAGGAGGTCTTGGGAATTATGAAGGAACAGCCATTATATGCCAAGGAGTCCAAGTGTGAGTTTGGGATGAGGGAACTATTGTTCTTAGGGCATATCATCAGTGAGAAGGGAGTACAGGTTCATCATGAGAAGATCAGGGCCATTCTGGATTGGCCAACACCTAAGAACCTCACAGAGCTAAAGGGATTATTTGGGTTATGCAGTTACTACAGGAAGTTTGTTAGAGGCTTTTCAGAGTTGGGAGCACCACTCACAGATCTAACCAAGAAGGGTGTTTTTCATTGGACGGATCAGTCACAAAAGAATTTTGAGAAAATGAAGGAGGTTATGAGAACATGCCCTTTTCTAGCCCTTCTGGATTTCTCTCGGTCGTTTGTCTTGGAGTGTGATGCATCAAGGGTGGGGATTGGAGTATTTTTTATGCAGGGGGTCCATCCCATTGTGTTCGAGAGAAGGAAGCTCAATGAGTCATAGAGACTCTATTCGATCTACGAAAATGAAATTTTGGAAATCATGCATGCCTTAACCAAATTCAAGCAGTATCTAGTGGGTAGCAGGTTCGTAGTGAAGATTGATCACAACAGTCTCAAGTATTTCCTGGATAGGAAAGACCTCAGCAAGAGACAGCAGAAGTGGGTTTCAAAGATCCAAGCCTTTGAATTTGACAGTGAGTATGTTAAAGGAAAAAGGAACATCGTAGCATATTCTTTGTCCAGGAGGCCAGCAGGGTGTTCGATGATAGATATTTGCATAGACTGGAAGGCACATTTCTTGGTGGAGTACTCCAAAATCAAATTTTCTTGTGAGGTGATGGATGGACAGGTAGTTGATGATAGATATCAAGTTCTAGACGATGTCATTTTCTACAAGGATTGGATCTACTTGGTTCCAGAATCTACCTTAAAAGGGAAGGTTCTAAAGGTTTGTCATGATTCACCTACAGTCGTGCATCAGGGATACTTCAAAACTTACTGACATATCAAGGAGAGATTCTCATGTAAGGGTCTCAAGGATTATGTATTGAAACACATCTGGGAGTAAACAATTTGTCAGCAAAGAAAGTTCGAGTAGACACGCCCCGCAGGGTTACTTCAGCCTCTACCCATTCTGGAGTAGAAATGGGAGAGCATTTCTATGGACTTCATTACAGGTCTTCCTCGAGTGCAGGGAAAGGATTGTGTATTTGTAGTGGTCAATAGGCTGACAAAATTTTCACACTTCTTTGTCATACCCATGGACTACAAGGCCATACAGGTAGTGGAGTTATTTTTCAAAGAGTTTTTCTAGTTGCATGGTTTACCCCTTCAGATAGTCAGTGACAGAGATGGGAGATTCATCAGTGCATTTTGGCAAGATCTCTTCAGGTTGGTGGGCATAGAGTTAGCCACGAGTACCAACTACCACCTACGGACAGATGGACAGACAAATATTTTCAACAAATGGGTGGAGGGGTATCTAAAAAATTTTGTGGGGGGGAAGAAACACACATGGGTGAGATGGTTGCACATGGGTGAGTATTGTTACAACACAACTTACCACATGTCTATCAGGATGTCTCCGTTTAGAGCATTGTATGGATATGATGCTCCCTCTTTTGTGGAGACTTTGTTTGGGGATAGCAGGGTCTCAGGAGACAAAGACTAGGTTGAGGAGAGTCAGGTGATTCTACAGGTGCTAAAGGAGAACTTACAAGAAGCTCAGAACTATCAAAAGATCTATGCAGAAAGGCAAAGGATAGAGCGCAGTTTCGAGATAGGGGAATTGGTTTTCCTTTGATTACAGTCGTACAGACATTCTTCCTTGAAAAGAAGCGGGGTAGAGAAGTCGAATCCTAGGTTCTATGGACCATACAAAGTCGTCATGAAGGTAGGTGAAGTGTCCTATGTGATAGATCTACAGGAGGGTATCAAGATTGACAACGTGTTCCATGTATCTTTCCTTAAAAAGGTAGTGGGACAATAGGTTAGCATTTCATAGGAGTTTCCACCCTTAGATGAGGAGGGTCAATTGGAGTTAGTGTCGAAGGAGGTGCTAGAGCAGAGAGAGCACAGATTGAGGAGCGGGGTCATCAGGGAGTGCTTGGTCAGATGGAGGGGACTTCCAGTGGAGGATTCCATATGGGAGGGAGAGCATATATTGCATCACCTAGGATTGATGTTGCTTGAGGACAAGCAATCTCAGGAAGGGAGGATTGTGATGTCCCAATCATAAGAATAGGTCAGCAGGGAGTGACTTAGTAGTCTATCTGTTATTGTAGACTATATTCAGGCACAAATAGGGAACAAAGGGAGAAATAAGGGTGAATAAATGGATAAACGATGAATTAAGACAAAAAGAATAGGAAAAATCACGTAAGCCAAAGTCAACGGAGAAATAGAAGAAAAAGGTGTTGAGGGGGGACTTAATTAATTAATCATTCGAATTAGGAGGAAAAGCACCTAGCTTAAGTGATGTCAATGGAGAATTAGATCGGGGAAGGTATAAGAAGAGGAATTTGACCTAATTCCTTATTATGTTATGATTTTGAGTTGAGAACAGGTTTCAAAGGAGGAAGTTGACCTCTTTGATATTTTGTGGATTTCTAGAGGAAACCACCACCCAAATCGATTTCGGTGTTGGAAGACACAACCTAGCCTATCGAAGATACCATCCAGGTATTTCACCGTGCCAGATCAAGAGTATTTAGACCTAGTTCAGTCAGTGTGCATTGCAACCAATGAGGGTGTAGGGGTTTGAGAGATAGTTTTGAGCAGTTGGTTGAGATCAGGTCAGATCCAACCAGATCCTTCCGACCTAGTTGAGAGGGACATAGGGCACTTCATTTGAGATATCGCTTGTCCAATTCCGATAGAGGAATCCACCAGGGTGCACCAATTTTTCATTTAGGGTGCAACTTCTAGAGAAGCACATTCAGGGATCTAGAGAGTTCACCGGTCTAGAAACGGAGAAACCCTTTTGACCCAATACCGAGCATATCACTGTGCTCAGTTTGAGCCATACATCACCAGATTCTGACGGTGGAATCACTTGGGCGCATCAGTTGTCTAGGAGAGGGGCGCAAACCCTCGTGAGGTCCCATCCGGAGTCCAGTTTAATCTGTAGCAGACCGATCTTCAATCCGACAGATATCAGGAGGATCCTAAAGGCCAGGGCACACAATTTGGGATATTTTTCAGGTCGATCGGTTGATTATTTCCACCAGGGAGAGTATATACTTTATTTGCAACAGTTGCAGTGAGTTTATGGAGCTGCATGTTGTCGATCTATCCGTGCATGTGCAGTTCTATCCACATCTTCTGATCACAGGTATTTTATATTAGTTTCATTGTATTCCAGTGATGATCCATGACATCTAGTTGATGGTTAGTTCTCTTCTTTCATCATATCAGTTATATTTCCTACTTTTTCCATATAATACATGCTATTGAGATTGCGTTGGTTCCTTATTTCGCAAGCATCATATATATTTCTCAAACCATTATTTATATGACACACACATGCGAAAATCACCAAGAATGTTAAACAAGTAACTAAAACGCATCCAAAACCCCCCAGAGTATCATATTCGAGAGTCTAGACACTAGTGCAATAGTTCATATCCAGATCCACTGGATTTGGGATATTTCATAACGGCTCAAGCGAGGATGCCATAAAGATGCCAAATATTAACTAAATCATTGAAAAATACAAGAAGAATCCATCGTGCAAAATATCGATAACATTACAAATATTATCACTTCTAAATTTAATGAGAATATGTGGTGTGATAAAGAATTAGATTATAAAAGGGAGCTAAGATACTACAAGGAGGTGGTCAACCCTAATTTAGAAGATCCAAAGTACCTCTCAGTTTTGAGAAGTGAAAAGAAGAAAATCAGCATTTCTAAAATAAGAACAAACTCTTACGAGCTACATAATGAAACTGGGCATTGGACAATTCCCAAAACACTATGGAATGAAAGAATCTACCATATTTGTGACACTAAGAGGGTTGAAGATGAAAAATGCTTCCTCTTAAATTTCCCTATTCCCAAATTATATCCCAATTTAAAAATATGTGCCACAATATAGACCTTCCTAACCTCCTAAGTCATCAAAACTATGGTGATCTTGGAATGCTTCTCTCAATGTTTTTTGAGCATAGAAATACAATTTTAAAGAAATCAAAGTAATCTCTTATCTTATTAAGGTATGATAGACCAATTGGTATCAGTGGACATTAATCATCATCATCATCATCATCAAAGAATTGCATAAACACATAAGCATAAACATAAGTGAAAAGAATAAGAGTCTATTGGAACACCACCATTCACAATCTCCTATCTACCAACTCAAAAAAAAATATCAAATGAGAAGGACAAAGTAAGAACCATAAATTCTTTGCAAAATAGTCAACAATAGAATGATACAACCTTACAATGGTATTAATGACAACATAAACACCAGAATAAGTTCACAACATCACATCATTTCTCCTCTTCAAAAATGACCATGAGGGATTCTTCTTATTATAACTCTTCTCCCCTGACCTTACGTGCGTGAAATACTTCGTGTAAATAAAGTCATCATATTAGCGTAATTACATATATAATGAGATCGATGTTGAGATAAGATATTATGGCTATTTTGTCCGATCTCTTCATCCATCAGCACCCTCCAGCTTCCGTCCGATCTCTTCACTTTCACCGCCCACCCTTGGGACCGACCTTCCTTTCACCGGCCAGCCTGCTCTTATTATACGATACATCGAACACGATCAGAGGAGAAATATGAATATCTGTTATTATACTATGCATGTGCCACAGGGGCCTGGAACTATCTCTTTTATTGAGCGAAATCAATTAATTAATTAAAGCGCTTCCGATACAGCATGGCGTTCACAAAAAAAGAACCATTTGTGCACGGCAAGGGTGGTTCAGTTACGACTAGAAAAAACCCATATTAAAAAGTTACCAAGTTATAGTGCATTCATGGGCTTATAAAGCCTTCAAGTTGTAACTGCTTCTTATGACTTCTTGACTTCCCTTTTGGTAGTGAGAACCTTTAAACATCCTTTATTTATTTATTTCCTAGAGACTATATGAGAATACACTCTATTTAAAAAATAATTATAATCGACCTTGTTCCTTATCTTGAACTAGTTGTAATCGACCTTGTTCCAGCAACGCCTTAAGAACTTCAAAATACTTTTGAAACGATGGAACAAAACCACCTTTGGAGATATCTTCCTTAGGAAAAGGGAAACAGAGACTCAACTAGAGGACCTCCAACGCACCTTCATCACAGGGAACAGAACTCAAAGTCTGGTGAGGGAAGAGGAAAAACTCATGGAAGCCCTAAAAATATGTAGGGAAGAAGAGGAGATCTTATGGAGGCAAAAATCCTAGGTTCAATGGCTCAAAGATGGGGAGTGTGACACAAAATTCTTCCACAAAGCAATGACGCACCGAAGGCACATTAATCTCATCTCGCAGCTGGAGGACGACCAAGGAAACCCATTAAGGGACCATGATCAAATAGCAGAAGCTCTTAACTCCTTCTATCAAGATCTCCTTACAGAGACTAACACAAACAGGGAGGAGGCAATTCAAAAAGTCACCCGCCACATTCCCAGGATAATTAACTCCGATCAGAACAGGGCATTGCTAAGGCCCATCACTCAGACTGAGGTGGACTCCGCAGTAAAGAATATGCCCCTAGGCAAAGCACCAGGGCCGGACGGATTCACAACGGACTTCTTCCATCACTGCTGGGATATGATCAAGGAAGATGTATGGCAGGTTGTAGAAGAATCACGAACATCTGGGCAGGTTCTCACTGCTCTAAATGAAACCTTCATTACTCTCATCCCTAAGGAGGAAAGGGTCACGCACCCGAAACAGTTCAGACCTATCTCTCTTTGCAATGTCATTTTTAAAATAATCACAAAAGTCATTGCCAACCGACTCAAGCCAATCCTTCCGTTCATCATCTCAAAGGAGCAGTCGGGTTATGTAGAGGGAAGGAAAATCATGGATAGCGTCATTCTGGACAATGAGGTTGTTCACTCCTTAAAAACGAGAAACATACCAGGTATGCTCATCAAGCTTGATCTATCAAAAGCTTTCGACAGATTAAGCTGGCAATACATGCGCTCGGTCTTGGAATCCTTTGGTTTCTCTAACAGTTGGGTCGACTGGATTCTCGCGCTTACCTCAACTCCCTTCTTCTCCATTCTTGTTAACGGCACTCCCTCACGCCCTTTTCACTCCTCTAGAGGCATTAGACAGGGTGATCCCCTCTCACCCTTCCTCTTTGTCATCATGGCAGAAGGCCTCGGTCGCTACCTCAAAGCCGCAGTCTCTGATGGTTCTCTCTCTGGGCTTCCACTCCACAATCTCCATCCGGCGCCCTCGCACAGTCATTTTTTCGATGATACCCTCCTTATGATTACCCCCACGGTTAGAGATGCAACCAAGCTCAAATCTATCCTCTCTGACTTTTCGGACGCCTCGGGTATGCTTCTCAATCTGGACAAGTCAAAGCTCTTCTTTTTCAACACGCCTGTACCGGTTCAAGTCCACCTTTCAAATTTTCTTGGCATAGCCAGAAGCTCCCTTCCCTCCACTTACCTGGGTATCTCTCTTTCTGAAGAGTCAACGAAGTCCATCTCATGGGACAGTCTGCTCCTATCCATCGCTAACCGTTTGAGCAATTGGACCTTTAGACCTTTAAATATTGCTGCCAGATTGGTTCTGCTCAAATCAGTCATGTAAGCTCTACCCATGTATCTCTTTACTTCCCTGGCCGCGCATGTATCAGTCATCAAAACCATAAGGAGTCTCCAACGCAATTTCCTATGGAAGGGACACAACAGCAACAAGAAATGGGCTCTAGTGGGATGGGAGAAGCTATGCAAACCCAAGAAGTGCGGAGGGCTGGGCCTCCGAGATCCGGGGAAAATGAACAAAATCATGGGGGCCAAAATGTGGTGGAGGTGGCTGCAACATCCGCAAGAGCTCTGGGCACGGCTTTGGAAACAAAAGTATGCCCCTAACACGCAATACAATCAGCTAATCAGATTCAATGAATAGATGCCCGGATCTAACATTTGGAACACAGCATGGCGGAACTGGCCCCTAGTTCAGCAGCATGCCTTTTGGGAGGTAAGAAACGGCGAAAGCGCACTCTTTTGGAAGGACTCATGGCAACAGCTACCCCCTCTCGATGATCTGGAAATCCTCCATCCCTTTAAGCTTATACTACAGCAAAGTATTTTCAATAATGTTAAGGACTTTTGGCTCCCAACTCAAGAAAGACAGCCCTGGAGACAATGGAAAACCAATGCAACAGACCTGCAAATCAGGGAGAATCTTGATTTCAAACCATGGCAGGAGTGCCTGCATTCCAGGAAAATTCCAACCAGAGAAGGATCGGACATCCTCCGCTGGGGTCACACCACATCAGGTACTTTTTCGGTCAAGGAAGCATATCACCTGCAAGGAAATCTCCCAGGCCAAGGCATAGATACAATCTGGAGCAAGGTTTGGAAGCCTTACATCTGGCCCAAAATTTCGTTCTTTGTTTGGCTCACGTCCCAAAACCGCATCCTCACATGGGACAATCTCCTGAAAAGAGGCTTCACAGGACCCTCTAGATGTACCCTCTGCATGCAAAGTGAGGAAACCATGGAACACCTCCTCAACACTTGTCATTACAGTCAGCAGATTTGGGAATGGGGAGCACAAGCCATGCGTCGCTCCCAAAGAGACCGCAGCAGCATTCGGGAGACCCTTGTTAACTGGGATGTTGTCTCTTTCCAAAATCCGATTCTCCAACGAATTTGGCAGTTGCTCCCGGGATTCATCCTCTAGGCAATCTGGAAAGAAAGAAATAAAACAGTCTTCAATTCTACTATGTCCCCCCCACTCGCCACGTGGGACAGGGTGATCAGGTTTATTCGGGAAATCGTTCTCAGTTCCTCCTGGCTCCAAGAAGATACGCAGTGCAAGCCCGAGGAGAGAAGTATACTCGAAGGATGGAACTTGCCTCTAAACATGCAAACTCAGGGGAAAACCAAACACAGGCAAACCATCAGCCCAACGACTTGGTCTCCACCGCCCCCTGGATTCCTCAAGCTTAACTTTGATGGGGCCTCTAGGGGCAATCCTGGGCCGGCCGGTCTCGGGGCCGTAATCAGGAACCACCTGGGTAAGATCACCCATCTGATGGCAGGTTTTCTGGGGGAAAACACGAATAATGTTGCGGAACTCTCCAGCCTGGTAAAAGGCCTCCAAACTGCAGTGCAACATCAGTATTCACGGCTAATTTTTGAAGGAGACTCACAAGTAATTATTCAACTCTCAACTCGCATCCTGAATGGACAGCCCCCCTGGAGGACCTCGCCCAGTTGGAGACTCTTGGGTCTCCTGGAAGATTTCAAGGATCTCATCAACCCCAATCTTACTCTCATCCCCTCCCATGTGAGGCGTGAAGCTAACAAGGTTGCGGATCACCTAGCAAACAAAGGAATTGATGCCAAGGCTGATCTCATCTACTGGCAAGCCAATATATCTGCAGAGACTGAACTCTTTCACCAATGCAGAGACCTGGCTAGCAGAGACTTTCAGGCCCCGTATGGGGTGACATGTGGCGAAAGCGTTCCATATGGCTTAGAATTAAGCTGGGGCTTAAATGTTGGAGGTTGTCCATTTAACACCCGCACTACGGATGCAGGATAGCCATAACAACTCTGCGATGGGAGGACTCCTCGAGCGAGCGAGCATTTACGAACTTGGCGAGTGTATTGTTAAAGGAGGTCATGGGGATATGCGGTCGGATTATTGGTTTTTTCTTGCTCTGTACTCGGCTTTGCTCTGCGTTTGGAGACGCTGGTGTAGCTCCGCGCTCCTTGCGCACTGGTACACCATCCCTCCGTGGAGTGTTGTCATTGGTGCCTGCGTTCTCAATTGGCTTTCGCCTGTGTGTATCTCTGGGAGAGCGCTCTGCAATATGCCGAGGAAACGAGGTATGCCATGTCGTGGCTCGGCTTGGTACACCCGCAAGGAGCAGCGACAGCGTAGAGAGCAGCTCGAACGTGCTCTGGTCATGGCTACTTCTATGTTGAGATAGAAGGCTCGAGCCGAGGAGAAGGCTCTGCTCTCCACCATAGCCGAGAAGGATTTTGGTCGTAGCAGTCTGGACACCGTGAAATTGGAGGATAGCATCGAGCAATTGTACCCGGCTTGCATTATAGAGGAGGACCTGACGCTGGAGGACCTGACGACAATGGAGGCGCCGAGCGATAGAGGGAGGTCTGGCAATGGGGATGGCAAACGCAATTTGAGTGTGGACGCCGATTTTCCTGGTTGCATTGTGGAAGAGGTTCCCTGGCAGGACATGGAGGCTACGTTTGATGCTGGAGGTGCACCGGGAATGGAAGAAAGGAGCGGTGGGCAGGATGACGAGAAGCAAAGAACGCCCGACAAAGGTGGTGACTTGCATGGCTTTCTCCTCTGCGAGGAGCATCTGTCCTTGGTGTTTGAGCTCCGAGGCCACATGGCTAACCTGGAGCATCATGCACTCATCATGGGCCAATGCCTGGACGTGCTTCTTGATGTCTATTCTGGCGCTCCAGCTAGGCGAAAGTGTCCACTCTGTGCGCAGTCTTTCGCCATCCCGGCAGGCTCCACATGGACGACAAATGAAGATGACAGGTCACCAATTACTTAGGCTTTTCATGTTCTATGGTTTTTAGCTTTATGTTACTGTTTCCTTTAGACTTTAGGCACCTGTCCTGGATTCCTTCGGGCAGGATAGATGCCAATAGTTTATAGCTGTTTTTGCTATGTATCTATGCTGGTTTCCGGTTTCCGGCAGCATTTTGGTTGACTCAGACTCTTGACTATGTACATTCTGATACAGATTTTTGATAATATATTATAGCAGGCTCCTCCTTTTTTATTTAAAAAAAAAAAAAATGAAATCAAATGATTTAATAGGTTTGAATCCAGAATGCATGGTCATACTGGAACGAGCTGGTTGGGGGCATTTTTTTTTAAGTTTCACTGGTCATATTGAAGAGATAACCATGGAATTTTCTCAATCCTTTGACGATGAATGTGCAGAGGTAGGGAACCTAAATTTACACCTCTTAAAAAAATCGTTAGATCACATGTTAAAT
>ML787679.1:0-28008 GCA_009831015.1 Picea engelmannii | reverse complement strand
TGTTGAGCTCATCCTACAACCTAAATGCACAATCCTTGAACTCTACTAGGCTAGTCATGTCGCCCTTATAATGAGATACTTCTTGTTCCAGTCTCCTTATTTTCATCTTATATTCCTCTATTTCTCTGGCCATGTTCATAATATTCAATGTTGAGGCCTGGGAAAATGTGACCCCTGCGGATGTTGTGGCAATGGGCTCTCCTCTTGTGTCATCCATCAACGGGCCTTTAGTTGTGATTATGAGTTTGAGGACTCCTAGTAGCTTCAACCTTTTATGAAATTGTTTAACTATTTTTCCCCTTGCCTTGTAAAAAACAATTAGTCAAGGAATACTACTTTGTTTGACTTGGATGGGGTGAATTATCGCAATCCAAGGTCCCCCAATGGCAAGTGTCCTCCTATCATAGTAGTCATCGATGTTCTATATGAGGTATCTGAATGGACAATGTCCATGGGATTTGAATTTATGGATTCATCCTCTTTCTTCTTGTCCTCCTCCTCCTTTCTTTTCCTTTATTCTTATTATTTTCTCTTTATTTTCTTTTTATTTTCTCTTTATTTCCTCTTCATGTTGAAGCCTCAGTGCTTCACCTTCTTTCTATAATCTCTCATTTTTTGCTACTGCTTCTCCAGCTTCCCTTTCAATCCTTCCCTTTTCAGCTCACTTATTTTCTTCCTACTCCTTTCTTTTGTCCATCCTTGTTATGGAGTTGCCACCCATTATGAAGATTTCCTCGTCCAAAGATACAACCAATCTATATATTTCTTCCTCTTTCCACACTTCATTCTAGCACAACCATCTATATTTATAGGTTCGGTAGTGCTAGCTAACCACATATAGGGGGTCATGTCTTCTAAACCTTTCTTCATGAAAATGGAAAGTGGCTAAAGTCTCAACCTCAACTATTGCTTCTTTAATATCTTAAAGTTGTAGGCTCCCACATTGAAAGGTATTAAAGGTGATAGGGATTTCTTGTCTCAAGCAATTGTTGCTTTGACTCCATGCATGAAGGTTTGGTATGCCACTTCTTGCAATGCTAGCCTGCCAGGGATGAAATTTGGGAGAAAATGAGGATCTTTGACAACTCTAAAACTTTGATGTAAGTCCCTTTATCAGTGACATACCATTCACCAACCTCACTAATGGCTTATACAGACTTCTCGTACATGCATTTTGAGGGTGCATAGAATATCAATTGATAAAATGGAGCTATGAATTGTTAAAAAATGAGTATAATGAATTTTGTATTGGTGCTCCCACAAGTTATAGCAGTAATTGAGAATGGGAGGCTCGCTTCGTTGACACTGCAAACCCATTTTGAGGAAATGGTTGATCACATACGTAATGTCCAAAAGGTATGATGAAATGAAAAATGTTAGGTGTGTTTCTGAGGATACATGCTTGGCCTTGGAGATATCTTGACCCATGTACACCGATAAGATATTACCCCAATTGAAGATGGAGCCTGTTTGAGTGACCGTGTATATCATGGGGACCCACAACTCCCTGAATTGACTGGTATTCTCCTCGGAAAAAGTTTTCTAATGAGGGCCATCGCAATCTTGAAAGGATTCCTTAATATGATGGTAAGATACATTCATGATCTTCTTTCCCTTAAGGTTTTGGGATTCACCCACCAACCCTTTATGAGGTCCCTGCAATTTAGAGGGAACTACACCATCCATTCATGATCAAGGTCTACTTGAGCACATGAGAATTTATAACAGACTTCTAAGGATGATGTATAGAATGAAGCAATAACATTCATGTTGGTCTCTTTGATAAAGCAATTCTCAATATTTTCCTTGATGATGAGTTAATAGATGACCTTTGCACAGGGGAAGACAATAGGTTCGGTATCCACTTTATCAAGTTGTGATTGTTTAATAGATTGGTATACACCAACATCATGGTTGTGGTGTCACTAGGGACAAGTGGTATCTTTAGGAATGTCTCTTCTCTAAACATTTGATACATGTCTCCCCATTTGTAGATTATTTCTACATCCATGTAGCACTTTGTATTTCCATAGATAGGCCTTGGGATGTCAATGTCTGCTTCTAGCTCTGTAGCTTCCTCTCTATCAGGACGTAGCTCAATTGTCTACTCCTTTTGTTTCTGAAATCCCATATCATGACTTAATTGACAAGAAGCAGACAATTATCAGGACTTCTAAATGCTAATTTTTTTTAAATCCCACTAAGTACTTTTGTGTTGTAGGAAATCATGTTTTCCCACGGTGTGTTGTGTCACACCAAAACTTGTTTTCATTACATCATATTGCACCAAAACAATTTTTTTAGATTCAGGATAAATCATGGTTTTACAATTTTTCCAAGTTGCGACAAGATGAATTTGATCAAAAAGGGTTAGATGAAAGGATCAAAGCAACTTTTAAGACTTGATAAGTTATTTGAAGAGTGTCAAGGATTTATTCAACTTGAAAATTCTTCTAATTCATTTGATTGGCTCAAAAGAAAAGTCTTTTAAGGTTTAAAATCCTAAGCCAAAAAAAGGATGGGCTCTAATGCTTTTGCTCGTTTAAAGTGAGTAAGACAAAAAGGTATGGGGAAGTTATTGCTTTCTCAACAATTGGTGACACACTATATAAAACCATGAATCTCTACAACCAATTTTTCAGATAGTCACAAGTTCCATTCATATAAAAAAATTATCTTTGGTAGAGCACCTTTTCTTCAATCAATGGGTTCCCACTATATCTTGCACTTCAGATTAGCTGAGAAAGTATTTACTTCCAACTTGATCAACTTGTTGGTCATAGATGTAAGGAAAAAATATGGGGTTCTTTTCCTAACTTACTTCTTTCTCAAATCCCGGTGTATTTCTATAAAGTTGTTACAAACAAGGAATGTTAAAAGAATTTTAGATTTCTTTATTCATGTTCTCTTTGTGTGGCTCTACTGCCAATGAGCATCCATAGAATCGATGGAGTCACCCCAATATCATAGGCCTTGTTCCACTACCAGTGAGCATACATAGCCCCAACAAAGATACTTGCATGGCTCACATGATCTAAATGCCTTTCTCATGCCTTTTGCCTTTTGATTTTATTTTTAGAAAGAGGTGGATGGGGAATCTCAATTACCCTTTAAAGGCATGTGGGATGATACTTGTTATCTGATAATTTCTTTAGATGTGCTTAGCTTGATAATAAACATCTTCCTTGTATGTAAAACCTTGGGAACTCCATCATCTTTTGGGAAAAACATCAATCATTATTAAGTGTATGGGTGGAGCCTTGGATATAACTAGTAACTTGTCTAGGATTGATCTTGAACTAGTCATAGCCATCCATTATTCAAGTATCATTTCACCATTGAGATGGTAGCTCTGATACCAGACTAAGGTATTAATCAAGAAAAATTGTGAGCCATTGTCTTTTCCATTGGATTTAGAGTAGATTTCCACGATTTTGATCAGTTGTGCTCAAGGAAACTAAAGAAATCAAGGCACTTGCAATGTACAATCATTCAATTTATGGAAGAGGATTCAAAAGGAACATTCTTTAAAAGAAACTAACTAAGAAAAGAAAATATTAAATAACTCACAATCTAAAAAAAAAAAAACTATGGGAAGTCTAAATCAATTGAAGAAAGCATACAAAATTTCAAATGAAAAACTTAGAACAAACAAAAGATATATATTTATGTACAAGTTAACTACTCCAGAGATAGCTAATTGAAGTATATCTTCAGAATTTGTACATTGATAGGAAGGAGGTCTATTTCCACCTCCAAATTTGCATTCTATGTGTGCCTAGGCTAAGTTTCTCAACCATTAAGTAAGGACCAAGCCATAGCTATTGGAATTTACTATGCTTTCCCTTTTCTTGATGTGGCTTGTCCCACTTTAGAATGAGGTCCCCACCTGGAATCTCTTTTCTCCTATAGATTTTTTTTTCAAACCATCTCTTAACCATTCATTGATGTTCAAAATTTTTATCTTTTCCTTCTCCCTTTCCTCTTCTAATTTGAGTAGGGTATCAACCCTTTTCTGGATGACTCAAAAATTCTTCCCATGTGAAGCCTGAGATAATTAGAGAGATGGAGAGAATATTTCAAAGGGAGGATGGCTTATTTTCCTTAGACCATAAAGTAAGGATATGTTCCTAAAGAGGCTCTGGGGGTCACTCTATTATCCCATAGAGCAATTGGTAAGGAATTATGCCAATTCCTCTGGTGGTTGACTATAATTATTTTCAAACTGCAAACCTGATTTTTTTTAGTTGACTCAACTACACCATTTCCTAACAGGTAATAATTAATTAAATATTTTAAAATGAACCTCTTATCTAAATCAAATTTAGTTAAATTTAAAGAAGAAAAATAAGTGGTGTTATAAAATAAAAGAGTAGTTGGCATGCCAAACTTGGTAATTAAATGATGCTCTAGGGATTGAATCACGGCCTCTTTATGTACCTTAGTTAGTGGTACAACCTCGATCCATAGTGTGAAATATTTTGTTGCAATTAGGATGTACTTGTGTTTTCTGGAGGAGTTTGAATTGATCTCACCAGTGATATTGAAACCCCACCATTCAAAAGGCTCTTCAACAGTGACATGATGTAAAGGAATTACCAGTTTCTTCTCCCTACCAACACACTTTTGACATATTTTGGATTTTCGAACCATATGCATGGACATATTTGAACATTGTTAGCCAATAATATTCAACTCTCAAGATCTTGGGAGCTATAGTCTCACCAACAAAATGTCCTCTAGTAGGCATGTCATGTATCTCTTTAAGGACTTTATTAACATCATGTTATATATATATATATATATATATATATATATATATATATATATATATATATATATATATATATCACATAACAACCTTTACATCAAAATCTGAAAAAACGGATGTGAGTATGCCTCCTAAAATGCATCCTCAAGATCCCATGTCACTTCTTCAAGGTTGTACTAGGTCCACTAGACCTTTACCTACCATATGGATTTGTTTTGAAGAACCATGACCTTCCTATATAGTATATGAACTAGTTGTACCTAGAAGTATCCTTTGGGCTCCACCTAAATCAAAGTCCAATCAATGGCATGGTTAGGATCATGCACATACTTTTTAAATAATGACACATGAAGTACATTATGGAATTTCATGGAAGAAGGTAATCCGATCATGTATGCAACTGGTCATATTCTATCCTATATATTAAATGGGCAAAAAAATATCATTACTAGCTTGGTGCAACTTCCCAACTTCATAGAACTCTTATTTGGCTTCACTTTCAAGAATACATGCTCCCCAATTTTAAATTTTCTAGGTTTCATGCATTTATTTGCATAACTCTTTTGCATGTCCTATGTTGTCTTCAAATTCTTCTTAATCTTAACCATTTTCTCTTCCATTTCCTTTAGCAACTCTAGCCAAGTACTACTCTATCTGTTGGATTTTCCCAACTCGCTCGAGTACTGCATTTTGTACCATATAGAGCTTCAAATGGATTCATTTTTAATGAAGCTCGATACCCATTGTTGTAAGAAAATTCATTCAAATGCAAGTAGTTCTCCCACTTGGATGGCTTATCCATCAGATACATTATTAACATTTCTTCAATCTCCTAATTAACTCTTTATGTTTTCATATTTGTTTCCAATAAAATTTGGAACTCTGTTGGAGACAATTGCCTTAGGTACTCCATGCAACCTGACAATCTCCTTCAGATAAATTTATGCAATGTTAGTTTCCTTATGAGTTCATTTAACTATAACAAAGTTAATTTATACACCACTACCATTATTGAATCATGTTGCATTGTTGTCTTGGGAAACCTAGTGATAGAATCTATGGTTACCACTTCCTATTTTCACTATGGAATTGGCAATAGATGTAGCAAACATGTTGAATGTCTATGATCAACCTTTACTCTTTAACATTCCACACACCTTGTTGGAGGGGCTATTTGACTCTGTCGACTAGATCCGACAGTCGACCAAATAAAAAGAGTAGTCGACTGAGAATATAGTCGAGTCTGTAAGTTGGTCGACCATCCAGTCGGGTTGATTGACCAGGTAGTTAAGCAGTTGTAACTACCTTGTAACTGAAATATGAGTATAAATATGAGCATGTATGTAACAAACAACATATATATAGTTGGTGCTAGTCTCCCTACTATGTGTGTTCTCTTCCTTCTCTCGTATATGTGTGTTTTGTACATTATTGTATAATACTTGTATATTTCTCTGTGTAAGGACCAATGGTCACACCTGCATACAAACCTGTATATTACAACAGTGGTTTTGTTGTTGATAGTTCTTGAACACGAGCCTATAAAATAATGCACATAAATGTTGAGTTTGGAAGAGACACACAAGTGGTGGGAGGGAAAGGTGAACAATTGTCTAAAAAATTACACACCAAGAACTCAATTGACCCATGAAGAGCCTAATTCTTCATAGAAACCCATGAAATTTTTTCAAAGCAATCCCTGAAGAAATTAAAAGATACAACAACCGAAATACTAATGAATAAACTTACTATAGACAAGTATCCGATGTCCAAATTATTAACGAGGGTCGAACAAATTTATACGGGTGGTTTGAAAAAATTACTGATGATTACTGTGAAGAAATAGAATTCTAGGAGTGAGTGTTAATCAATAGAATAAAAGAGAGGTTTTACGACGAATTCCATGGAAAAAATTTCCATCCAATACCCACTTTGTTACTTAAATTTCTTTTAGATAAAGGATTCATTCACATAGTTGAATACTGCCCTCCTCTTGCTAATTGACTTGAGAAGCGAAAGAGAGGATATTTTTTATTCATGTTATTGTAGAATGGATTCTTGGGGAAATATTTCATAGATGGATATTTGCGTCGTTTAATTGATGTATGTTTGCATTAGACTTTGTGCGCTAGTAATTTAATGTGTTGTATGAATTTTATAGTCGTCAGTTTCCCTTGTGTCTAGTTGACTCGTCATTTGGGTGCTTCAGTTTTTCGTCATGCGGTTGACAGTTAATTTTGTCTTCTAGCATGTTAATCTTCTTGGGTTTTTTGTCTAGATGTGTCTCGGATGACTGGGAAACATTTTTGGAACCAAATTGTAAAGACACAAGAGAATCTTAGGATTTCTTTTTGAAAAAATTAATATGCTAAACAAGTGAACCCTCACCTATCAGGCGTAAGTTGGGGTCAACAATGTGGGGGTTAGTTTTTCATGAAATTCCTCAATTGGAGTAAGTCTAGTTGACCTGCACCGAAGAGAAATAATTCCAAAAGGGAGGAGGAATTCAACCAATAAACAACGCAAATATACATTGGAAGAAGAATCAAAGAAGAGAACTACACGTCGAATGCAATATCATAAACCATCGGCTGGAATTTATAAGTTATAAAGGGACAAGTGACAAAGGAGAAGAGAGGATATGCATGATGCGAGAGATCCCCAAAATTTGAATGGAAAAGAACCCTAAGAACAATACATTGTTGGAGTGCTAGACCACTCTGAGATTGGCGTTGACCAACCAAATGTAGGAGGAGAATACCTGGTGGTTCGTTTGAAGAGTGTAAGCTTGCAGTTGGTAGAGGAAAGAAATGACACCCTTCAACTAGAATACTTTGTTGAAAGCATGGATGTCGATGACTCGGGACCCACATTGCATCGATCTTTGATCCCATATAGAATATAGAATGACAGACCTTACAATCTAGACCTTTCACCAATACATATGGTGTTAACGGGTGAAAATGTTACTGAAAGAAAAAAAATGTATATATATAAGCTCTCTAACTATATATCCTTTAGCCCCATCATAAATCTAGCAATGGCCCCTAGAATCACCCATAATTCTCTACTTCAGGTTGAAGAAGCAAGTCCCCATATATGAGAATACCTCCATCAAAGGTTACATATTAACCCTGACCTCTCTTCGATGGGGTATCGATTGGATGATCAAGGAAATTTTAGAGATAGATTATTGATTGAGATTCCCCAGATAGATCAAAGTTGGGCAGGAAATCAAGGAGATGAAAATATACTCCTTCATATAAAGAATCTCACAGACACACCCTCCTTGCCAAATTTGTTAACTGAATTTGTTAATTGATAGTCATGACGAACCAACATGTCCTCAAGAGAAACGGTTCATCGAATATATAGACAGACAGTGCTAGACAAATGATATAGCCCTAGAGAAAGAAGTAGTCGAGGTAGAGACATCGAATTGAATCATATCGATAGAAAGTAAGTCATGATTGACCCACTCGAGCCAACCATAGCACAATGGACCATTCCAATCAAAACACAATTGACAACCTAGTTGATGATTCCAGTCAATCGACAAACATAGACACCTTCGAATACTCCAAAGTCGAAACCTCCAATTCTAGATAAAATGGGTCATAGTCCCATCTCCCTTTATGAAGGCGACAAGGATACTAAAAGACATTGGTTTGTTTATGAAAACTTATGGGAGGCATTAGATATTATAGATAAAGACAAGAAAATGGCCCAAATTGGGGGAGCCCTAAGAAAAAGATCCATAACATGGTATATGAATTTTACTGGAAATCAACAAAGAATAAAAGTTGAAATCAAGGAAGATTTTCTATCATTCTTTAGAGAAAAAAATGTTAAGCATCTTTCCACACAAAGAGTTAAATAAATAAAGAAAAGGACAAGAGAGACCATTCAATAATATGATAAGAGGCTCAAAGATTTGTTGAGCCAAATACCATACATGATTGATGAGAAGTTGCTTGTTCAATGGTACATGTTGGGATTACTATAGAAAATCCATGATCCACTAAGGATGCACAAGATTCAATCATGTGAGGAAGTGCTACAGAAGGATAAACATATTGAAATTTCCAAAGAATGGTTGTCGACATCATCGTCGAATGATAAGAAATTAGGGGAAATAATTGAAATGCTCCAACAATCTATCATAAATATAGATATTTGAAGGAATGATATATGGTGCACAGGTTGCCTAAATGAAGGACAAGTGAAATATAATTGTAAATATAGTGACCCATTTGAAAGACGACCAGAAGTCAAATGAATCCAAGCTGAATTATACTGTGAAATATCTCAATATTTGAAAAATCACAATACTAGGAATTGCCCCCACAACTTGAAGAATGTAAAACCCAAATGGTGCGCCATTTGAGAGGAGGCATCCCACTCAATGCAAGAATGTCAGCTAAATGGTCGAAATAAAGGAAACCATCACACAGTCTATCATATCTAAGTTACTGATCATAATATGGAGTAAGGTAAAAGAGAAGGATCGCAAAGAAGAGGCAATGGTTACCAAGGCCAAAGAGGAGGTTACCAATGAAGAGGAGGAAGAGGTGGATATAATTTTAGATACAAAATAGAAGGACAAGGTAGTTTCCATCAAGGAAGAACATATTGCTTTAAAGGTTGGAAGGAGGACCACATAAGCCTCGATTGTATATTAAAGGAAAGGATATCACTTGTTAATATGTGTGGAATAGGATATCACTTGTTATAAGAATATCCCATAATGTTAGAAAAGGTGATAAATAAATGAACTGTAAATCTTCTGCATAGTGTGCCAAAACATGAAGTTTTGAATTCCAAAAACTTACATGACGTCACAAGATCTGCATCTAGACAAGAAATGTATATGCACAAAGAATCACTGGTTAGACCACTCAGAAACATAAATACGTATCCCAACCCTGACTGGGAGGGACATGTAATGTGGGAAGTGTTGGACTTCTTTAAGAACAATGAATATGAAAAAATCTCATCACATGGGAATCGACAACAAATGAAACAATCATTAAAGACACTATCTTAGACAAGTTCTTGCAATTATTAAAAGAAAAACAATCGGTTGGTCGACTGCTAGAACTTTTGAATATTTTAAAAGGGTACAAAGAGAACAAAAAATCTTACAAAAACCTAAGCCAATTGTCTCAAGATAAATCCTATGATGATTATGACCCTCAAGTCAATCTAGAAATTGACGGCTTCATGGTTAACCAAGTCATGGTCGACTTTAGGTCCCAGGTCAACATTCTCCCACGGGAGACGTGGATGAAACTTGAAGGACCTCGATTGAAACATACAATGAATTATCTAAAACTGGTGGATGAAAGGTTTATACAACCCATCAAAACCTTGAAGAATGTCGAGACGGTCATAATGGGAATTTTGACTCTAGTTGATTTTGAATTCATTGACCTAATAGATGGAAAATTATGAGTCGAAGGCTAAGGAGTCTTGGTCGATTGAGGACATCTCTATCCATAAGTCTTGATCATGTTTTTTATTCAAAGTAGTACATGTGGTATATGAAAATATGATTAATAAATCACCAACCCTCCTTCTGAATTAAAGCCGGGACCTATGACTCTATTGAGATTTACGAAATGAAACTCTATGTTGGACCATGTCGACAAAGTATAAAAAATAGTCAGAGATCATGGAAGGATGCAAATCTCAGTACAATCTTTCACTGGTAAAGAAGCCTGCTTATTCAACACTAGTCGAGCACCCTTGGTGTCAGAAGATGAAGGAAACTATCTCTCTAGAGAGGGATAGAATCAAGCTCAAGGGAAATGGAAAAAAAATTGTGATACCTCTGGATCCGAAGGAAGGAAATCCTTGGGTCGAAGCTTGGGACAAGGATGTCAAAGCTAAGAGATTGTATCAGATCATTCAATAAGCCAATGACAATGTAGAACCTAATGCATCAAGATAAATTTTAGATGGTTCACCTTTGTTGGTCGACCAAAACTCGAATACTGAGCTTTATGAATGGTAGATGGAAAATTATGAGTCGAAGGCTAAGGAGTTTTGGTTGATTGAGACCATCTCAATCCATTAGTTTTGATCATGTTTTTAAATCAAAGTAGTACATGTGGTATATGAAAAGAAGAATAAGAAATCATTGACGCTCCTTCCCACTGAATTAAAGTCGGGACTAGTGAATCTATTGATATTTAAGGAATGAAATTCTTTGTCAGACCATGTCGATGAAGTATCAAAAATAGTCATAGATCATGGAAGGATGCAAAGCTCAGTGCAATATTTCACTAGTCAAGCAACGTGTTAGTGGGAGACACACGCTCCATGACTACAAACATGGACAATCACCACCACATACTTCTTAGATCGATTTGGAGGAAAACATATTTCTGCAGTGGTCGATATTCCCAAGTTAAAGTAAGGCTTTGATCCTATAGCCCATATACACCAATGTGAGAATGGATGGAAGAGAATAGGCTACAAAGATGAATGAGTATGGCCGCACATGTTTCCAAATATGTTGGATGACATACAATACAAATGGTATAAGATCGAGGAATCATGTGATTAAACATTTTCATAGAATAATCTTAAGGAAAATTTTATTAAATACTTCGAAATCAAACCAAAAGAGGCTCAATTAATTTAAGCAGATCAAGAGTTGAAAGATTTTATTGAGAGACCAAGTGTCGATGAACTTGAAAAAAGAGGTAAAGCGAAAGTTGACATGGGGTCGATTTTGAATTGTAACTTTGTTTCATGCCAAGAACAATACAACCAAGTAGGTCATCGCCTGGATATGGAAAACGTAAGTTTTCCCAAACAAAGTTTTAGATGGAAAAAGAGTCACCCTAAATTATCTAAGAAAGTAAAAATTGTTTTGAGAATATCCAAAGATGAAAATAAATAAATCCAAAGAAACCATATTTTCCACCTGCTTACAATGAAGTGAAAGCAGGGTAGTGGAAACTCAACGAATTAAATCCCCCTAAGTGGATGAACACGAAGCTAAAAATTAAAGAAGTCAACATATCAACTAATGGTTGACCAAAGATGGCCCGTGTAGACGACTATTGGTCATAAAATAAAATTGCAAAGATATTCGACCTATTAAGGGAATATCAAGACGTGTTTTCCTATGACTATAAGTAGCATAAACTCAATGAATCAAAGCCCCCTAAGTGGATGAAAACGAAGATAAAAATTAAGGAAGTCAACATATCAATTGATGGTCGACCAAAGATGGCCCATGTAGGTGACTATTGGTCAAAAAAGAAAACTGCGAAGATATTCGACCTACTAAGGGAATATCAAGACATATTTTCCTATGACTATAAATATTTAAAAGGAGTTGTAAAAAAGATGGGGGAGATGAAATTCGACCTCATACCAGGGGCCAAGCACATTAAAAAACATCCATATAAATTGGCACATAAATATAAACCCATTGTTCAAAAAGAGATTGAAGGGATGCTAGCTTCAAGCATCATCTATCCAATTGATAAATCAGAATGGGCCAGTCCGATGGTCATCCAAACATTACCTAGAGAAACTGATAATATGTGTCGACTTCAAAGGATTTAACAAGATAATAATAACATATATGTTCCCAACACCATTCCTAGATGAAATAATTAATGAAGTGGTAGGTCATGAGTGTTAGTCTTTTACCGATGGATTTTTGAGGTACAACCAAGTACCCATTGCATAGGAGGATCACAAAAAAGTGACTTTTGTATTAGAATTTGGCTCTTTTGTGTACAAAGTCATTCCATTTGGACTAAAGAATGCACAAGCAATGTTTTCAAGAATTGTGGTTAAATCATTTCAAGAATACATCTATAAGACAATGGTTGTATACTTTGATGATTCAACTGTGTACAACTTGTTCAAAGAACACATACAATGGCTTAGAATGATGTTGGATAGGTGTTGTCAGATACAACTTTATTTAAACATAAAAAAAATGTATATTCGCCACTCCCATTGGAACACTACTAGGACATGTTGTGTGTAAGGATGGAATTAAGGTGGATATGGGAAAAATAAAGGTGATCCTCGATTTAAAACCCCCTATAAATAAAAAGCAGATTAAAATATTTTTGGGACATACTCGATACTATGGAAAGTTTATCAGACATCACTCCTATATAACCTTCACGATTGATGAGATTCTAAGAAAATAAGTCCAATTCATATGGAGTGCAGAGTGTATTGAATCCTTTGAATTGTTAAAAAAAAAATTAGTGGAGGCACCTATACTAAGGTTTCCCGACTGGTCGAAACAATTTCATGTGCATGTTGATGCATCGAACATGGTAGTTGGAGTAGTACTTGCACAACCAGGTGATGACATGGTCAACCACCCTCATGCGTGTACCAATCATAATTTGAACAAAGTTGAAGAAATTAATCAACTATGGAGATAGAAGACTTAGCAATGATATTTTCTCTCCATAAATTTTGTCATTATTTGTTGGAAAATACCTTCACATTCTTCACAATGCACCAAGCTCTTAAGTATTTAGTAAACATGCTCATTCATCATGGAAGAATGTGTTGATGGTTGTTACTATTTCAAGAGTTTGAATTTGAAATCATAGTCCGACAACGAAAAAATATTGTCGAACCTAACCACCTGTCCCAACTTGAAACAGGAAAAGAACTGATAGGTATTGAAGACAAACTTCCAAATGCTCACCTGTTTCGAATTGAAGCGACCCCAATGGTGTTTCCAGACCTTGTACAATTTTTAGAAGAAGGGAAGACTAGAAAATATATTTCAGAACGAAAAAAGAAAGTATTAGCAATGGAGGCTTCCCCATTCACTCTCATGAATGAGTACTTATATAAATTGGGACCCGATAGTTTATTGAGGAGATGTGCCCTTGAACATAAACGAGAAGGTATAATGGATGAAGCCCATGTTGGTCCCACGGGTGGCCAATTTCAAGCAGATAAAGTAGAAAGAAAGATTCTTCAAGTGGATCTATGGTGACTCACTATCCATAGAGATTGTCGAAGAAAACTAAAACAATGTGATATTTTCCAATGAATGGGTTGACTGTTATGGAAGGATGAGATGCATTTGAAATCAATACACCCCATTTTACCATTCGATATCTAGGAAATCTATTTTAATGACCCATTCCCATAACGAGAAAGACAAGCAGGAGCCAAATACATTATCACAGTAGTCGAGTACCTGACAAAATGGGCCAAAGCAGAGCAAGTTTAATCATGTACCAAAGAAGTTGCGGCTAAATTTATCTATGAAAACAACGTTGCAAGATTCGAATGTCCACTAACCATAATTAGTGATCAGGGAACACACTTTGTTAATGGTACAATTAAAGTATTGCTACAAAAGTTCATGATCGGCGATATAAAGGAATCTTCTTATGACCCACAGGAAAACAACGTGGTCGAGTTATTCAACAAAGCATTACATAAAGGACTGAATACAATTTGTGGGATCAATCGAGACGATTAGGATGATAAGGTGCCAACAATATTATGGGCTTATAGGACTGCATACAAAATATTGACTGGTCATACACCCTTTAAGATAGTATATGGGAAACAAGTTGTAGTACCCCTACACTTTTGGATGAACACAACATGGTTGTCTTCTATCCTAAGGTATGACCTTACAATGGCCACACAAGAACATCTCCACAACTAAATAAGCTAGAAGAGGAACATTTGACTACATTCCATCACCAAGAGGCTCATAAGCAACAACAAAAGGCATGGCATGACCAACATATTAAAAGGAACGACATTAAATAAGGAAACTTGGTTCTCTTATAAAACAATCAAATGAAAGGAAAAATGAGGAAGTTAGAAACGGCCTAGTTGGGCCCATTCATAATTGAAGATATCTGACCACCTAGTGTAGTACAACTAAGAAATTTGCAAGGGAAACTATTTGATAAACTCATCAATGAGGCCTGAATAAGAAACCATCATCCATAAAAGTAATGAGATGTCTATTGGTGAAAACCCCCTTGGAAGCGTCAATAGGGATGGACTAGATTGAAAACCACTATGTGGAAATCTAGTCCTAGAAATAAAACTACTTTGAAAAGAGAGAGAGAGAAAAAGAAGAAAATTTTCAATAAAATAGTCAATTATGAAGAATTAGGTACAAATTTGCCTAAGACAAACAAGTTACTTAAGGAAGACATATCCAATCTAGACCATTAATAATTACCATCATTCAAACAATGCAGAAAAAGTAATCAATAAAAAGCAACCCTATTGGAAAATTTGCCAACCAAAATAGACCAATAAGGAAAATTCAATGGAACAACTTACAACACCAAGGAAGCAATCACAATTGCACGTGCAATATTTGTATCAAATATTAGACAAGCGAGCGTGGAGTCAATCAGGAAAGCAAGATTTACAAGCATCATTCGAGTGATACATTCAAAAATCAAGCGAGCACCTTAGAAAAAATGACCAAGTTAAGAAAATCGACTACCATAAGAACATCGACCGCGCAGTTGGGACCAATTGTGATAAGAGAATCGATAGCATGGGCATAATTGACTGGACAACAAGAATGGACCAGGTCGGTCGGACCAACCAAAATAATGCAATCGACCTTCGAAAGATAATTGACCAAGCAGAACAACCTTACCAGAGAAGACAAGTTGACCAAGTCGACTGACTCGAATAGCTGAGGAGAATCAATCGCGCCCACATAGTCAACCAAGTCAACATAATCGATCAAGATAAGCAAGTTGACTCAACCAAATGTATACCAAAATCCATTTGATCAATAAATAGTCAGTGGTCTGACACATCTCTCGCACTTAATCGAAATTAATGCCTATAATAGACGTTGAGTTATGTCGATGGAACCTCTCTACGTGTGAATTATTTCACCTCGCCAAGAAAATTCTATAAATACATATGCACTGCATGAACTAAACCCATTATTTGCATCCTTTAGCCATTCAGGAGACTAGTGTGAACAACAAGAGTGCAAGCCATCGATTGATAATCCTGTACATTTTGAACAAATCATCGACCACAAAAGAAATTTGGCATGCCAAAGACGAGAGGCCAGATCCACACCAACGAAACTCTAGTTGAACCTTAGAACAAGTACAAGTTTGATAAGATGACTACAACTGAGCTAGAAATAACAATTAATAACACCTAACAAGCTAAAATGGATGATATTTCCTTGGAAAATTACTGGGAGAACTTCACCAGTTGGGGGTTGGTGGCTGGAAAATGGAAGAAAGAAACCAATGAGCTTGAAAAATCCTATATCAGGACCTATATGAGCGCCCCACTGGTAGCAAAATTATAGGGATGGAAGAAAGAAATGACTAAGTTCATCATTAATCGATACCATGAAGGTACCCTTTAGGTCAACCGATCATTGCCAATCATAGTTGGGATAATTCACAAAATCGTTGGGATGCCACACAAAGGAGAAAAAATCCCAAAGACGACCAAATCAAATGTTTAGATTGAAAATTTTATAGGGTCGACCACCATGAATAACTCAAAATGGATAATCAACATTCAAGTGAAGGAGTCACATGTCAAGTGGGCATGAGTAATTATTGCACTATGCCTTACCCCATCTGGCAGGGGGGTGTGAAGCTCACCATGTTAAAGGCCATAGGGAATGCCAGTTCCCTTCACTACTCATATGGATAGCCATGAGTTAGGTTAGTCCAAACGGTGAGACAACGCTTATAAAGACAACAATTCCAACTATGTTCAATTACCAGTGTTTTACTAGCAATTGGAAAGAATCAACTGAGAATATGCTTGTTAATCGAATGTTTAAAGAATGGATTATGAATTCAAAGAATGTTTCACACATATGGCGAGTTTCAAAGACATGCACTCCCTGGCAGAACAAAAATCCAGTTGAATTTAGAATCAACAAAGGTGTGGTATAACAACGACAAAGTCATGCAACCAAAGGAATTAAGTTACCAATAGACTATTGAAAATATTTTCAATGAATTAGAACGACAATCAAGTACATCCTAATTTCCAATTCCTCCAACAACTCTAGCTGAAGGAGATGAGCTTATGCTAACACTACAAAATGGAGAACTTGAAGAAGAGAAAGAAGTAGAGCTCTATATTGTGCCCTTTGTAGTCGACCAAGAAACCCCAATCACTTCACCACTAAAGAAAACATCGGCTGGAAAGAAGAATACAATAGCAGCGCAAGAAAATGTCCAATAACAAGGAGCATAAATTAATTGGTAAGAAATTTTATAGGGCATAATACAACACATTTTGAAGACCCCAAGTTGAAGAAAAAGTTGGATAAAGTGGCCCAACAGGTTCTTAAAAAAACTGCATTGAAAGGAAATTTGGCACGATGTGATTCGACCAAAATAAAACAAGTCATTGGGTCGAGAGTTGGACCCTCTTTTTCTCATGCAATGGAGCACACAAAGGAGCTTTTCGTTGAAGAGCTCAAAAACAAAATTGCAGTTGGGAAACAAATGGAAGCAAGGAGAGGAAAATGTAATGAGATGAAGAACATCAATAAGAATCTAGCATGGCCAGAAAAGGGCACCCAGACACCAGTAAAGAAAAATAGGCCTAGGTCATTGAATCAAGAACAAAGTAGACTAACCCTAAGCCGACTCAAATTGATCTAACCCAAGAAACTCCATCGGAATCACCGACTAAGGTAGTTCAAGATATATCATCCCAAGGAACCATACAGAAAGATGAGTAGAAAGACAAGAAGCAACAATCAGATGTTTCATTAGAACATAGATGGATTTGAGAAATGAGCAACAAAAGATGGACAAGGGGAAATAATAGCAGCAGTTGGCTAATAAGGAAAAGCAATAGCGATCGGAATAGAGTCAACAGTTGAGCCAGACAAATAACTAGTAACACTCATCGGGGCACAAATCAGAACAACAAAACAACAACCTTGCAGACCTAACCAACTAACTAACAAAATCATACAGGAGAAATCAACCAAACAACAAGCACAACAATAGGAGTCGACTCCTACATATGGCCTACAGAAGTCTAATCTCACATTTGAACAACATCACTCAGAGAAGGGAAATTAGAAAGAGCAGCAATTGGATCACATGAATAAAGAAAAACAACATCAGTCGACTGGTGCACTGAATGACTATTAGAAATATTGTACTAATCTTAATGTCCTAAACCACTTTAGGTTTACTTGAGGATATAATTTTTGTCCTTGGTAAAGGTTGGTTTGGTTATATGGATTATTATTGGTGGTTACCTATTTATGTATTATACATATGTACATTATGTTAATGAAAGTATGATTTGACTTGGTGTCTTTTTCACCATATTATTGTTAGGTTAAATTTGACTATGTAAAAGAGTCAAAGTTGTTAGATCAACATGGATGGTTTTGGGCACATGGTTTTGGTATGTAGAGAATGGATTGCATGTAATAAATCCTTTAAAAGGAAGGTCATACTCCATTGTAATGTGTTGAGTTGAGCGGTGAAGGCTCACTTGGATAGGGCTAGGAGGTTGGTCGGCTTGGCCGGATTTGGCCGACTTCCATTACCCCTCCAGTCAACACTCCGCAGAGGAAGTCGCTTCCATAATCAATAACTCTTCTTCTTCAGGTGATGGTGTGAGAGCGATTGCCTGCAAAACCAATGTTGCCGAGCCCTTACAGGTTTCCCATCTATTCAACACGGTCGATCAGACATTTGGGTCGCTCCACAGTATGGTAAACAACGCAGGAGTGCTGGAACCCAAGTATCTAACCCTTGCACGGACCTTTGATGAATATTGGGACCGAATATTCAATGTCCACTGCAAGGGGATGTTTCTGAATAGCAGAGAAGCCGCCAAGAGGATCGTCTGCGGGGGCGGCAATCGCATCATCAACATAAAAAGCTCCCTTATGGGACTGGCGAGACCGGGGTTCGACACCTACGCGGCCAACAAGGCGGCGGTGGAAATAATTCAACGAGAATTTGAATTGTATTTTTCATGCAGTTTCCCGAGCGACTCGTTAAAAAAATTTGGATGGAAAACAGAATGAGAAAAAATAATTACCTATTGCTAGGAATCTATGTTGACTGCTACATGCATCGTCCAGGGTCAGAATTTCGTCACCTCCATCTGGGCTAGCACTGTGATGGAGGTTGTGCTTTGAGGTGGTGTTGTTGTCAACGCTATGCATGATGGCAAGTGAATGAATTGATTGACGACTATGGTGAGAAGTCTGCTAACAAAGAGCACTCTCAAGGATAGAAGGAACTTATGTAGAAAGCTCTGCTTAGAAGAATACTGAAGGCGGTGCGTGGGATGACAGACCAGGCAATGAGTGCAAAGGTCATGGGCTTGAAACCCAGATCTGTTGTTAAAGGGTTTTTTTTTTTTGATGAGGTTGAGTGCGAGAATGCTGAGGTCTAGGATTTAGAAGACGAACATGGTTAGGTGAGAGGGAGGATGCATGCAAAGTGTTTGATAGAATGCATCAGTGAGATGATTGTGGACCATTATGATGGGTTGTCAGAAGATACTGATAGGCTTGGTCAAGCGAAGGTGAGAGGATTGTGGCATAAATGTCAGAATTGAAAAAGTTTGTTGCATGTAAATGAGCATACAACTGTAAGACCTAGTTAGGCATGTGTACCCTTGGTAACTTACTGGTAAATTCTAGACGTAGACCTAGGTGATAGGGGGAGGGTATGTGAGATTCATGCATACATTGGTTATAAACCTTGAGGGGGGTAGGGCCTAGAGGTGAGTGGTGCAGACTCACTTAGTAGTTTGGCGGGATTTGGTCAAGGGAAACCCCAAGTCAAGTTTAAAGGAGAGAATTTTAGGTTAAACTTGACTCAGTAAAAGAGTCAAAATTGTTAGGTCAACAAGGGTGGTTTTAGGCACATGGTTTTGGTAGCCCATGGTTTCACAAACCATGGATTGTATATAATAAAGCCTTTAAAAGGTTGGTTATACAACATTGCAATGTGTCGAGTTGAGCAGTGAAGGCTCACTTGGTTGGGGTTAGGAGGTAGGTTGGTTTGGCCGGGTTTGGACAAGGACAATAATAGATCTATTGTTAGCTAGTTTTTCATATAAGGGTTTTCTAGGATAAATATTGTTTGTTATGTGTGCATGTTGCTATGGTGTTTGTATCTCTCTCGTTTTTAATAATTATGAGTTATTTATTTTCTTGGTTATTTTCTTGCTTCGTATTTTTATCATGTGGTATCAGAGCACGTTTATGATCTGACAGCCTCGAGCATTCATTATCATGTGGTTTCATAGCAAAATCCTAGAGTTGATTGCTATGGTGATTGAATATTTTATCAGAGCACACCTGGAAGACCGATTGCCAAGTTTGTGATATATGATGGGCTGGAGTAAGTATTATTAAAGTTATGGATGAAGACACATTACATATTCATATCATTGACATCATTGGTATATTGATGAAGATAAAGTGTGATCGGCCCATAACCCTGAAGCGAGATTGATAAGGAGCATTATGTGTCGGTGAATGCATTCATTTGATTCATCTTTGGAAAGAGATACAGTGAGATCACATTCAGGTAAATATGTAAGTTTGTTTCGATAAAATATATTTTCTGACAATGCTCAGTTTGTAAAGAATTATCACGGTCGATATTAATAGAGATCGCGCCAAAGATTAGTATTAAAAGGTATGTGAAACAGACTAAAACTGACTAGTATCGTATTGACTCATTCGGTTTTTGTGGAATGTATAAAAGTGGTATGGTTGCATTGATGATATTTCATGTGATACGAGTCATATTGTATTGACTCGTTCGGTTTATGTGGAATGTATAAAAGTGATATGGTTACATTGATGCCTGAAAAGCATGATTGAAATTCATCTAAAGATATTGACTCATACGATCTATTCAACATAGCTCTACTATGCACCATATATGTCACCTTTTCAAAACTATTGGTTGTAATAATATCGTTTCTCGCAACATGTAAATTTCATATGTATCTAGGAAGCAATTAAATTGTGGATAAGTAGTAATTATGCAACATCTTTGCAAATTCTACACCATTAATATTAGCATTAGTTGCTCGGTCCCATTGAATTTACGAAGATTTTTCTTGTGGGAGAAAGAGTTTCTCCCTATGCCCATATCCAATTGATATAAAGGTGGACCTTCCAGACAATGCATGAGCTCTTAAAATCCATTCATTTCAAAGCACAAGGAATAAATGGTATCATTTGTAGCGCAAGGTTTTGAAAAAAGTAACTATTAGGGTGAATCACTCACGAAGTGACGGGGTCTTTTTGTTCTAGTGTAGAAAATTAATGCATGAAACACGTGAGGAGGGTTTGGAAGGGAGAGGAGATTGCAGGTTCGAAGCCAAAGAAATCCTTAGGAAAGGAGTTGAAGTCGATCGATTCCAACAATTAGGTATAAATCCAGTTCAAAGGTTCTATGAAAGTAATCTTGTTAGCAAGGAGCAGTGGAATTTAACACCTCTCTCTAAACCAATATTTCACCATGCGTGCCAAAAATATTGTTTCGAACAACGAAGCTTCTCTTGCCCCGGACCATGATATTGGATCAAAATGCATCTCAAAAAATTATTTATGGAAAATCGAGGGAACATTGAAAGAGGCTTGGTCTTATACATTTCCACTGTGATTGGTTGTGGGCCCTACATTTTCCATACATGCATTAAACATTTTGCATTGTTTGTTGATCAATCTTGCCACATGCTATGCATAAATCTTGTAAATAGGTTTTAGGCCTCTTGGCTTCGAGAGGTGCATCCTATAGCCTTGGTGGGGGAGATATGTAACATAACTCTTGTATTGTTTTCTTGGAATTTCGAAGTTATAAGGTTGAAAATTTTGTATGGAGTTAGAAGGGAGTTTTCTCCATTCTAATTGATTGTATTAGGAGTTATAAGGTGTTTGAAAAGTTATATGTAATATTTTTAACATTTGTATTGTTGATATAAATTGGAGTAATAAGGATTCTTACCAAGATTTTGATAAAGGGAGTCACCTTTTAACAGAGTGATAAGTGGGTGTTGTATGCTCACGAGAAGCACCAACATCATGCTACTTAATAAATTGTTTTTTTGGTCTCAATCCCTAGACCCTCCCGAAATTGACTAAGGGGGTGTTAGGAGATTTGTATGTGTGTCATATTGACATTTGGTGAGTTTTGTTTTCTCTTTGCACACATCACATACACATACAACAACATAAAGCACATTCATTTGCATCGAAAGAAATCAATTAACAAAGGAAAACAAGGTTAAACAAAAATATCAAAATGCACATGCAATCTCATCTCAAGAATGTAAACAAACGGACATCCACATATTTTACAGTAGGTCTCTTGCACTTGCAGTTTGTAGCATCAACAAGACAAGTTTCTTGCACTTATAATTTGTAAAGTTTTGTGTGCAAGAAGTTTGGAGTATTTTTGCTTCTTTTGGTGACATTGTATGGTCTTTTTCTGAAGACACCATTGAGTCATGTCCATTATATGACTCGCTTAAAATTGAATAAAGGGGTTCAAACATGAGTTCGAAGTTGTGTATATAAAACCCGCCTGAAATGGAATAAGGGAGTTCTCAAATTGGTCACCTTCATAGTTTTTAAGGTGTTCTAAAAGAGGTCATATAAATTTGCAAAGGTTTTCTTGCATATTCTGCACACTTCATAAATGGATAGGATTGAAGCAATGTTTACTCTACTACACACATTAATCAACTCCACTTCTGAATCTAAAGTTTCAATAAACAAAAGCACTCTCACTATAGTGTTTACTTGCTTACAAGTCATGCATGGAAATATTGGTATGTTTTAACATCAAAACACATTGATATCTGTTGAATTGAGTCTCCTTCGACATAAACATTTTGATCTCATATTTCTTCAACATAATCCATTGTTTGGATTACCTATTGATAATGAACAAGAGAGCATTGAATATGTTTTGGTTATGAATCAAATCAAGAAATTTGATGTAAATGTTAAATCAGATGAAGATGAATCACATGGCAATGCTCAAATAAGAGATGAAGACACTCAGGTGAATAATGAACTTAAGAAACATGAAGATGAGTTGGATAAAGTCACTGAAAAGACAGAGACGTGCATCATGACAAATACAACGAAGGATAAGATTAAGGATGATGCAGCGAAAATCGTTAGACCTTGGGAAGAATTGCAGCTAAAAAGGAATTGTTATGGCTTAGGATATGAAAAGGATATTGACAACATTTTTCATGTTCCTAATTATTACAGCCCAATTACATTTGTGAGCAGTGGTTTTTTAGATGATGATAAGAAATAGGTACAGGATGTTGCTACAATTAGAGATGATCGGGATGATGATGATGATGTAGATGTTGATGTAATTAAGGATGATGAGGTTGTTGATGTAGTTGTGTAGGATGCTAATGTTTCTACAGGTATTGCATATTTGTATAATCATGATGATTAGTTGGACAAAGAACCCATACAGTACCAGCATTGTCACCAGTTTGTCCATGATGAGTCAAAGTGTTTTGATCTTCACCCATGCAGTTTTTGTGAGAAGATCACTTCTCAGTAAGGTGCTAGAAGAGAGAGAAAGTTCAATGAAAAACATATACATTTTGAATGGTTAGGGAATTGGTGTTGGTGTTTAGAAGCCACTCTATTGGAGCAGTATTATCAACGAGTTCATACACAAGTTCAACCATGTTTATGAGGAACAATTTCTACAATGGAGGGCTATAAGTGTTTTGGATTTGATGATTTGAGGGAAAGATCGGGGCCCACTTGAGTTCATCTTTTGAGTTGAAGATCGAATCTTTCGACTCCATTCAAAAGCAGTATGATTAACCCTTTTCACTTTTTTTTTTTTGGGGGGGGGGNTGATTGAGACTTCTCACCTTTCAATTGACAGGGGGGAACTTAGTGACCATATGTCAAACTTCAAGTTTCGAAGTCTACCTTGATGGTTTGCAGTTCATTCAAGTCGATGTTTTTGAGGATGATGATGATTGATTGAGGATACAAGATACAAAATCGATATTTTTGACATCGGTCATTTATGGGATTGATTTGTCATATGGACAATGGATTCATGATTGTGGATGCATTTATTCACGATAACTATATTTTATACTTGATTTTGGATTTGGATTGGTTAGTTTGACCTTCACATGACTTTTGTCGAGATAGTTCAACACTTGACATTTATGATGGATTCAGGTTTTTGATGGATATTGGATGGATGGATTATTTTGGATGGATATTGGATGGCGGTGGTTTGAAAGTTCGACACCTTGATGACAGTTTGATCGAAAATTTGGATTTGTGATGGTACTAGTAATTCACTTGGATTACTACCCACAAGATTCTTATGGACACAAGATTTTGTGGATACAGGGTTTGGATGCCTTTCAACAATATTTTCTGTCAATGGGATTATTGACAATATTTTTTATCAATAGGATTATTGAAAATATTTTTTATGTGTCGATTTCTGAGAGCAGTTTGTGAACTTATTTGTTCACTTGATAGTCTTCGAACTTTATAGGGATGATCTTTAGATCTAGCATAGGACAACTGTTTATTTTGCATTTGTGCTTGGCGGATTTAGGATTGTTAGGAATTTTCAGGACTTGGGAATGTGTTGGACATGTAGCCAATTCACTTCTAATCAGGGTTTGTTCTCATCTATTTTGGGTTAACTTCAATGAACAACTACAGGTTTTCCAGCTTATTTGTTACACGGTGAGTTTTTTAGACTTGGCTTTTGCATCCACTTTTAGAGGAGGATCTTCATCAACACTCATGAGTTTTCAGACCATGAGCTATAGGTTGAAGACTTATCAGCTTTTGCACTAGTCCTTGTTGTTGAGATAATACATTTGTACGAACTTAAGATTAAGGGGGGGTTTGATAGAAATATTGTATTAATATTAATGTCCTAAACCACTTTAGGTTTACTTGAGGATATAGTTTATATCATTGGTAAATGTGTGCTTAGTTATGTGGACCGTTATTGGTGGTTACATATGTATGTACTAGATGTGTGTGTGTGCGTGTGTACATTATGTGAATGAAAGTATGATTTGGGGTGCCTTTTATGCCATATTATGAGTTCTTGATTTTCTTGGTTATTTTCTTGCTCCGTATTTTTATCAATGACCAATAGAATAATCAAGGAACCACTGACCATGTTGACCAACATCATACCAATGTACAACTAGAGCAACAAACATATGAGCAGACCAAAGAGGAAATGAATCTTGGGCTAACAGAACAGTTGACTGAGAAAATGCAACAACAAACAGATCGATCGATTGAGAAAATGCAACAACAAATAGATCGGTCGACTAAGAAACCAGAGTAGAAAACGCAGATATCAACCTAGAAATCAACACCCAAAATGTTAAAGTCACCCAAGAGGAAAATTGACAAGCAAGTTCACAACAATATAACAAAAATCCCATAGTATACACAACCTTTCGTTCAAAGTAGGAACCTAGCAGTATAGCCAAGGTTGTATTTGATCCAATAGGTGTACTTGACAATCAAATTATAAACTTGTATAATGAACTCTCTAAAGAGTATGTCATGAGTTGTGTTGTAACATAAAAAAAAAAAAAAAAAAATTGCTAAATTTCGCAAATTTTTCTTATCTTCTTATGCTTCGAATCATTTTCATGACTTTGATTTCTTTTTATTTTCAAGTTTGTTTGATTATTTGAAGTTGCTTAGTCAATTAGATTAATCTAAAGTATTTTTTATAGTTTCATTTGATTTGTTTTTGCTATGATTTTGATGATTCTTTCTGTTCATTTGGTTAACATACTGGGAAGCATGTTTTACATTAAGGGATTTCTTATTTTTACCATACAATTAAGTAGTTTTTTAGTTATGGAGAAAGTTCTTTCTTATTCAATGTAAGTTAAGTGCTCATTCAAAAAAAGGGTTTATAACATCGTCATTAAGAGTACCATCCACATCATAACATAAAATTGACATTGGAAATGGGAGAAAACTATAGGCTCGGTTTTTATTCACCAAAATTTTTGCCAATCAAAGCAACTCTCATAATACCCTGCTTCTGTCACCCAATTGCTTATCTCAGTTCCTTATAAATCTAATTTAAAGGGTGAAATTTACAATAAGGAAGTTGAAAGTACTTAAAGATGAACAAGCAAATCCGTCGGGGCTATGGACGCTTGCTGGCAACGGGTCAATGTTTGTGATTCTCATTAAAGGGGACATAAACGCTCGCAAATAGCAACGCAATGATAATTTTAAAAAGAGACGAGGAACAAATGTGTACAAAGGTTTAGTTTGAATAAAAATTTAGGCCTTTGTTTGATTTCATGACTGATTAGAAGCTTTGTCTTATTATAACTAATGAACTTCATCTCTCTGCTCTTTTTGAACTATTATGATAAGTAAAGAGTATCGTTGAATGAATAACTAATCATTTAAAGATATTAAGAATTGTAAGTGAAAATGTTAAACCAAGTTAAATAAGAAAATATTGAACTTTAAATTGCTTCGCTCGATGTGTTTCCATTTGAGACTTCAATAGCTTTATTTTACATTTGATTTTGTTCTTGCTTGATTTAAAGGTTTGATTTGATGATTTTCATTGTTATTATTTAGTTTTCATGATTATAATTTTGATCATGGGTTATTGCATCATGTCGCTGCGTCATATTTTTCTATGCATGATGGTTGTGGCCATTTGCGTCTTTTTACTCTCTAATAATTCAACATGGTGTGATTACTCATATGAACATATGCAAAATGTTTTCATACCTTTGTTTGAGTAAATTGAAGTTTTCATCATAACGGTTCGTTAGTTTGTCTTCAATGAATTAAATGAGCAGTTTGACAGACTGAAATAATTCAAACAAAAGTTTAACTTTTAAAAGTCAATTCACGTCTTGTAAGAATGCATATTGATTAATGGAGATGGGCGGAAGGATTTCAATTTGAAGAAATACGTCAATTTTACAAATCATAAACTTTTGTTTAAAATAATGCCCTTTTCTGCATTTTCATACTTTTTATGGATTAAAATAAATTATCTAAGTGTTAGATTTAAAGATTTTTTATCTACATCATAAAAGTATGTTTATAAGAGATTGGAAACAAATTGGCAGTTTTGGATTTGGATGATGCATTAATTTTTACAAATCTTAAATGTTGGTTTAAAAATAATGTCATTTTTAGTTGTTTTGTGTTTTTTTCGCCAGAATTTGACGACATAAATCTACACGAAATCACTATATTTTGTTGTTTCAAATCTATTTCTGAATGCAGAAATGGATTCAGCATGCTGAAAATTCCATAAGACATTATACAGAAATAATCACTCAAATATAGGGATCTAACAATTTTTTACCAGATTTCAAGCAAATATGTCTAAAAAAAAATTGACTAAAAACATTAATTTCGTAGAACGTTTAAACTATGGCTTTAAATTCTATTTGTGATTAGGTTTGGGTGCTAACCATGGTTTTACTTGGTGCTAAGTGACAGCTCATGATGGATTTAGCATTTCCCTCACTGATTTTCAAAACCACAAATCAATTCCCTAAATGAACAGAAAGATAACACGTGGCGTTTTTACCAGTAAACTTCGGGCGCAGTTTCTGGAAGGATAGGGATGAATTAGAAAAATCCGAGATATGGGTTTTTGGCGGAACGACCCAAATTAGCTAATTAGCGAGCAGATTTGTGAAATTATAAACGGTTTGGGAGATTTTTTCTGTTTTATTAAAGGTGAAATTGCCAGATTTTGTGCGTGGCCGATTTTGCAAAAAGCCCAGATTTGCAGGAGTTTTCAGGAAAGTATAGCAACCAATTCACCAGGTTTTCATAGCCCAGGAATCAAGATTAATACAGGGCATTAGTTACCAAATTACAGAAATATTCGCTTTCGCCAGAAACGTCTGGAAGATCGCGTGCCAAAGAATTGGGATTGCTGAAATAAATCCGGGAAGGCGTCCACCGATTTCAAAATTGCAGTTACCAAATGACTGGGGTTTGTGAGTTTTCACTATTTTGTCAAAACTAAGAACGTGGATATCAATTCATAATTTGAGCGAAGTTATCTTGCTGGTATATTTACTAAGCGAAGAATGTTTGTCCGGAGTCTATGTAACAACAGAAAGAAGCGTTGAAGCAGGCAACGTTTTTATCTCCACAAGTTTTCAAATGCTAAATTTCTACAAACTTTTACCAG
>ML787678.1:881186-894772 GCA_009831015.1 Picea engelmannii | reverse complement strand
CCATATGATGACTAGGATAAATCTAAATCGACCATAATAATATCTCATAATATAGAGGTAACAAAAGAACATAATGGAATAAGCATCACACAGGTCTAAATCCAATGGTGAATCGCTTCCCCATATCCATTCTCAAAATCACATGTCCATATTGTATTCCAGCAAAAGTTGTCTTTATTACTAAACAGTAACCACTATTTAAACTAGTCCTGGATTAACAACCTCTTATCATGCAAGATAGAGGGTAATCCCAAAAAAATAGATTGCTTTACAAAAAATAGAATAACAGAGAAACACTCCTGTAGAAGTTTGTTTTTCAAAATTAACTACATAATGTCATAGTTTTATCAACAAAAAGAGAGATTACTAATCTATGGATTGCATGATCCATGATTACTTCTCCTTGTGAATAGCATCATAACTGTTATTACCCTGAAAAATGACAAAACGAAATTTCATTTTAGAAAACAATACAAACTAACATTCAGAAATAGACTGTCTACATAATCGTGAGATTATGTTGCTAGTCTTATATTAACAAAGAAAATCAAAATAAATCCATCTATTTGACTTTTATAAATGAATCAAATCAAAGCAAATCAAAACCATTTTTACCATTTTAGAGATTAGACAATGAAGGGTTTGATAATTCTGAGTTAATGATAGCATTGAAATTTGTTGTGTTCTTGATAATCACACTATCGGTTTGTTTGGGCCTTTTACTTGCCCGATCTACGTTGGACTGAACGCATGCCTTTAATTCTTGATTTTCTCTTTAAATCAAGGAATTTCAAGTTGTCAAATGTTTCAACTGTTCCTGTAAATATGGTATGTCTCTGTATTATCGTTCTACCTAGTCAAGACAATTCTCGCAGTGTACAGGTGCTATAGCGGGCTGAGATTGAGTGTACTCAGCAACAGGTGCTTTGGTCTTTCATGTTGCTTGTTTCAAATCATGTCCTATACCAGTGAAGCCTTCTTGATTTTTTATAAATGGAGGTAGTTTAGAAACAAAATCGTGTTGAATGGATTCACTAATGGTTTCATTTTCGAGACACTGGTTATCCACATCTTCTCGGGAAAGGAAATCATTGATCTCATCATTGGTCAAGTGATCATCGACCTCGATCACTGAGATCGAGCTCAGATGATCCTATTGTTGATTTCTGAGACTCCTGGATATTAACCTGCCTAGTCTCTTATTCACAAAACTCAAATCTGAGTTACCTTGTTTCTTCTTTTTGTGATTTTTCCTTACAGTTGGTTTGTCATTCAAACCTTGGGTCAGCTCAATAGTAGGAAAAGGGGGAACCTTCTCCATTAATACATCTATTACCTCCTCTAACAATTTTCTGGGCACGAAATTATATCGTGGCTTCTTGCCTGAAGGGTTTTGCATAGCAATAGAGTTTGGTTCAGTAAGCGCACAGTCTCTATATGAATCAACACTTTGACTTTCAGTCATAGGGTTACAAGGATTGGGGTTTGTATTGGAATGCAGAGGTGGGTCTACTGTGCTCTCGAGGGTAAAATTGTTTCTACATAGGAAGTCTTCCCAAGTGTCCCCAATCTGGTCCAGATGCGACAACAGTAGAATTCGAATAAGCCCGTGGTGGAAGAGGCTAGAAAGAGGGTTCAAACTTTGTTTCTGATAACGCTTAGACATTTTATGCAGGCTCATCAACAGATAGAAAGGCATATTTAGCTTAAACCCTAGGTAAATCATCAATAGGCGGATGTGATATAAAAACACTAAGCCATACCTACCCTCACAAGTTATAAATTGTTTAAGAATTAGAAGCAGGTTGTGCCATCTAGGTTTTAAGAGAGTAATAGGTGTACCTTTAGGGAAGCATGTCGTTTTCTTAGAGGCCATGAACAGACTCCAAGGCCCGCCTTCTAACTTGGAATTTTTGAACCATTTTTATCCCTCTTGTGAAAATCTAGTAGCTCGTGCTACAAAATCCTCGGTTACTTCGAGTTGCAGATCCCCAATTTTGGCTCTAAAGCCATCAAATGATTGAGCAAAAGCCTGTGCGACTATCAGGTTATAACCCTCGAACTTTCAGATGAAAATGTCCCATCCATGGGCCTGTAAATCACTTATGGAATCGTCATGGGCGAGATGGGATTGAGAGCCATTAGGTTTAATTCGAACCACAGGAGCCATGGTTGCTATCAAAAAGACAGAGTAAAGGCAATGAGAGGAAGGCTTCGTTTTCCAATAGATAAAAAATAGGGAGAGGTCTGTAAAATCAGAAAAGGCCCAATACCTACGGTCTTGGGAGGCTATCATGCTTGGTAGTTTGAGCTTTGAATGAAAAAGAACCAGAGGACGTGCAGGCTTGTGAACCACTATGCACAATGAACATTAACCCCAAACCACTATCAACTGCCTATTCGAATAATGAATGAGAGTCTTAAATGTAGAGGACAATAGGATGATGTGTAATTGTGAGTAAAATAGTCCTGTACCAGGGTGATATGAAAGCGATATGACTGGTAAGAGAAAGGAGCACATTTCAAATGTTAATCCAAGGTTCAGCACGATTAGGCATACCAAATATTAAAATCATATAATCAACCATAGATATGATCAAGACATATTACCCATAGTGAATAAAATTGTGGCAATGGATTAATCAATAAGATTACAAACCTTAAGACTTATAAACATATAGGTTCCCTTGAAGTGTAATCTCTTTAGCTAAAGAATCGAAGAAACCAAAAACTGCAAAAATGATTACCCAAGCCAAAATTTTGTTTCAATTTCATGCTTTTAGTCATGAAATTAAACAAAACAAATGAAAAATTAAATGAAATACTCATATAATCAGCTAGCCCAATGAATCTCCTTGAAACCAAAAGACATAAACGTTTATAAATGTAAGGAGGAGGCAACTACAGAAATATTTTATCCCTTTATGATGTCTTTTAATTATGATAAAATTTGACAAAATTGTTGGCTGCCAACAATGGCAACACGTTGGGCGAAGCAGTTATCTCTGCAACACCAGAAAATTTATGTCAGGGGCACAGATGAAATAAATTTTAGAAATTGTTAATGAAAGATCAAGCATTCCGATAATAACTCAGAAAATAACACAATCATATCAGTGGATGCATTTCTGTCCGAAATTGTAATCTGGTATCTTGTTTAGATCACAGGTGTAGCGATGTTTATACGGATGACTTCGATATCGTTGACAGGTCCACTGTTGTTAGCAGGCATGTCATTTAACCCACTCTAGTACCTCTATCTTGTCCAAGAGTCGTCCATTCATGATAAAAAACATCTTCATACTTGATCAAATTAAAAGACATACCTGAGGGGCTTCTTAAACCCGTCAATGCTTCGCTGCCAGCAGGCCTGTTCAGTACCTCGACGAAGCTGCCTTGGTATCATGTGTGCATTTACCCACTACCATCAGACCTGTTCAGTGTCCCGGTGGGTTTACATACAATTCCCACACATTATAGTGCTTCCAACTCTATAAAATTTGTTTATAAATTTCCAGAAACTTCATGATATTCAAGAGAGCAGGGTGATACTGAAGATCTCATAGTCTGGTAAAAAGATTGATCATTTAAGAATCATTTTTCTATTCTGATGACTTTCATCATGATTTGGACAATTATATTTTTCAGTTTTTATCGGAAAAGACACAGTGTAGTCATTGGATTGTCAACGTTTCGGATCCAGATCAGGATCCATCTTCAGGACATAGAGCCTGGGTTTTAAGAGAAAGGGAAGAGCTGGTATAAATACTAGAAGTGGGAAAGTTTATTAGTGTCGGCTAAGTAGAATTATTTAATAGATTTATTTTATAAAATATCACTAGGGTTTCTTAAATTCTTGTTTATTAAAGGTTATGATAATTTTAGGGTTTTTTTATTTATAAATAATTATGTTTTGGGGTTTTGTTTGAGGTAAATTAAAGTGATATTTTATAAAATAAGAAACCCTAGTGATATTTTATAAAAATTAATCTATTAAATAATTCTACTTAGCCGACACTAATAAACTTTCCCACTTCTAGTATTTATACCAGCTCTTTCCTTTCTCTTAAAACCCAGGCTCTTTGTCCTGAAGATGGATCCTGATCTGGATCTGAAATGTCGACAATCCAATGACTACACTGTGGCTTTTTCGATAAAAACTGAAAATCCCACCCACAACAATCTCACTCATCAAATTATATTTTTGTTAAGAAATCATCTCTAGGATGGGGAAGCACAATTGAGTTGTCCTCATTAAAACAGGGATGACGTTAGAAGTTTGTTAAGGATAATCACGTCTTCCTGTGAGTTTAATGAGAAACCAGAAACACTGATTGCACAGAAACTTAGTTTCACCGATCTGAGTTTAGCATTTACTATTCAAGTAATTGAAATGTTATCAAATGCTGCTAATGAATAAGAATTATGATTCCCTTCAACAAATGAATGGTGATTCGAACATGTTTATTTAGAAAACAAATCAAAATCAAGAAAAATCAAAAGAACCAAAATCAAAAATAGAAAAGAAAATTAAAAATATTTACAAGAGGGTGGATCAAAAATAATCAAGCGAAATATCTCTTGAGAGCCTGGCCATTCACTGGGAAAGTGTCTGGCTGTCCCTCCAAGTTATGCAGATGAAAAGAACTAGGACCCAATTTTTCAGAAATTACAAATGGTCCCAGCCACATGTTTTGGAACTTGGTATGTTCCCCCTAACCCTCGTGCGTTTTTTCCCACTTGAGAACCAAATCCCCAACATCAAAATTCCTATCAAAAGATGAACTTGCATCAAACCATCTCTTCACAATTTGCTAGTGCTGATCCAGTTTCTTCTTTTCTTGTGTTCTCACCTCTTCTAGTTTTAATAAAGCATTTATCCAGTTTTCTAGAGGACACTCTTCTTCTTCAACTTTTGGTGATAATTGTAAAGAAGGAAGTAAGACATGTGGGGGGAGGATGGCTTCTCTTCCGTAGACGAGGAAGAAAGGAGAATTACCAACGAAGGCTTTTGGAGTTACCCTATCAGCCCAAAGTGCTTTGTACAATGCATTGTGCCAATTCTTGTGGTTTTCTGAAACTGTCCTTTTTATAATCTTGATTAAATTATTAATTGTCGACTCAGCTAGACTGTTCCCTTGAGGGTAGTATCTGGCATAAAACTTCAGCTTAATCCCTTTTTCCAAAGTGAAAACATTCATATCTAGTGAAGAAAAATACTAAGCATTGTCAAAAATGAGACATTCAGGAATTTCGAATCGAGTGCTGATGTGGGAGTTCAGAAATGACACTACCTGATTGGTGTTGATCACATTTAAAGGTAAAGCTTCAGACCATCTTGTAAAATAGTCTTTTGTTGTGAGGATGTACTTGTGTTGTTGCGAAGAAGGGGGATTGATTGGTCCTATTATGTCTAGGCACCATTGTTGAAAAGGTGCGTCTACAGTAATAGGTTGCAAAGGAAAAGCTGCCTTTTTCACCCATCCTGCAGCCTTTTGACAGATTACACACTTGCGGGACAGCGTATGCGCATCTTCAAAAAAGGTAGGCCAATAGTAAATTGCCCTTAGCACTTTGTGGGCAGTGGTATCTCCACCAAAATGACCACCGACATAACAAGAATGAAGTTCAGCCAACACTTTTTTGGACTCTTCTTTTTCTAAACAACGCAGAAAAACACCATCAAAGTTCTTTCGAAATAATATATCATTGATTAACTAGAAAGATGCATATTTAAGCGTAAGTGCTCTTCTGTTTTTGGGATCAATATTGTGAGGAGCAGTTCCATGCAACAAATAAAACCTAATATTCTCATACCATGAATTGGGCATAGTTTGTGCACAGTTGATTTGTTTTTCGTTATGTTGATCTACATTTGATGTATTTATTTGACTTTCTAATTCCTCAACTGAATCAGCCACTAATTTACACAGACCTTGACCTCTAACAATTTGGGCAGGGGTTATTTCAAGATCATATTCTTGTAGTGATGTCATCCAATTACCGTTTTCTCACCCAACTCTTTTTGTACTAACATATTTCTTACAGCGGGGTAAGGAATGACAACTCTGGTCCTTGATTTCAACAGATAAGACCTAAAGTGTTTCACTTCTTTAAAAATAACATATGCTTGCTGATATACCGCGGGGTAATTAAGTTTTTCTCCTTTAAAAGCATATCTCATGAAGGCAATGGGTATCTCGTTGCTTTCAGTGTTTTTATGTGTAAGCACAGCAGCATAGGATCTATCAGATGTAAAAGTGTATAAAGTGAAATCCTGAGAAAAATCGGGACTCATCAGAGAAGGTGCTTATATTATGGATTTTCTTATTGAATTGAAAGATTGACTTTCTCGTTGTCGCCATCTATACAAAACATCCTTTTTAATTAGATTTTGTAGAGGTCTAACCATTTCAGAGAAACTCGGGACAAATCGTCTAACAAAATTATTTTTTCCCAAAAAGGATTGCATGGCCTTTTTAAAAGAAGGAGGGGGAAGTTTAGCAATGGCTTGGGTTCTTTCGATGCCAATAATCATCCCATCTTTGGACATTATAAACCCAAGCAGTTTCCCTTGTTTTACTGCAAAGACTAGTTTTTTGGGATTGAGAGATATGTTGAACTTGCGTAATCGTTCTAAGACAACCCTAAGGTGAGACAAGTGATCTTTCTTATTTTTTGAAAATACAGTGACATCGTCAAGATAGAAAACAACTGACTGGTTAATGAGGCCATGAAAAGCAATATCCATTACTCTTTGGAAAGTGGCATTGACATTTATCAGTCCAAAATGCATCTTCTTGTAGGCATAAGTGCCCCACAAGGTAAGAAAGGTGGTTTTAAGCTGGTCCAAAGGATAGATAAGGACCTGGTTGTATCCCGAAAAACCATCTAATAAATATAGTCTCTCAGAACCAGACACATGTTGTAGAATTTTTTCCATTGGAGGAACATGGTAGTTGTCTTTATCAAATGCTGGGTTTAAATTTTGAAAATCGACAAAAAGTTGAATTTCACCACTTTTCTTCCTTAAACGAACTAAATTAGATACCCATTGAGTATGCCTAACTGGAAAAATTATCTTAGTAAGTAATTTATTCAGTTCCTTTTTCACGGTAGGTTCCAATTTAGGATGCATATTCCTCAATTTTTGTTGGAAAGGCTGAGTCTGGGGTTTCATAAGAATTACATGTTATATAATGTTTGGGTCGAAATTTTTTAGATCGCCATACGTGAAAGAAAATACATCTTTATATTATTTAAATAATTTTATAAAAGTGGATCTTTCCTGTTCAAAACATCTCTTTCCCAAATTAATATTTTGAGGATTATCTCATGTTCCTAAATTTACGGTTTCGTAGAGCAAAGAGGAACTGTTAGTTTTGCAATTAACTACCCCTCTAAACTTGTCATGTAGGTCGTAAAACTTATCTAATCTTACAACAGATTTGGGGATAGAGTTTACCAGCTCAGATGATGATTCTGGAGATTGAGGATCGGATATTACTGTGAAATCTCGGAGATTCTCATCGTGAGTGCCTTCATCAATAACTGCATCCTGGAAGGTGTCTTCTATATGCAGAAAGTTGATGATCTTTTGATCATCATAAAATACCCTCCAATTCGTTATGTTGTCTAGGATCGATGGCCTAAATAAAAATTTGACTGAGAATGCATTAGGAGAAAGACCTTCAGTGGGAAACAATTTGGAAGCAACATTGGCTAGTAAATCAGCTTCTAAATTACTCATCCTAAGAATGGAATTTATATTAAATGCTAGAAATTTGTGCATTAAACTCCATACCTCGGTTTGGTAACTCTTTAGATGTGGTGAAAAACAGTGTATTGTGTTTCTTACATGTTTGACTATGATTTCTAAATCACCAAATACTACCAAAGTTTGCACGTCCATGTCCAGTTCTTTCCTAAGTCCCTGTAGAAATGCTTCGTACTCTATTGTGTTGTTAGTACATTCAAAGTCTAATTGACAAGAAATAAATGTTTTATTACCCGTAGGGTCAATGAGTACACAACCGGGACCTGCCCCTTCTCAGGATTTGGATCCATCAAAATATAGGGACCAGATTTGTGCATCATTAGCAATATTTGGCGTATTCGGTGGAACCGGTGCGTAAGTATAGGTTGTTACTTCAGATTTTTTTTCTAGATTAGTGATAGAGGAAATTTTAGTCATGAAGTTACCAAAAAAGGTATCCATTCCCTGTGTTTCAATCAAATTTGCAGTGGTAACGAAAGGCTCATTTGGATCGTTCATATCTGTCACGATATGCTTAAGGTAACGTTCTTTGTTTATTCTGATCTTATTGGGCTGTCCATTTTCAATCATCCACAAATGAGACCAGTCTATAGCAAAATAACTGTGTAGCTGTTATGACCAATCTCTTCTTAAAAACAAACCATAAACTTTAGGAATGTCAACAACGATAATATCAATTACTTGATGAACTTTGGAATTGGACGATAATCTAATCAACACATTTTTAAGTTCACCGATCACTTTAACATTTGTTCGATCTAGCTGAATGATTTTAAGATCATAAGGTTTTACTTCTGCATTAATTTTCTGGCATACAGACACAGGCATCACATTATGTACATTCCTATTAAAAATTTCAATCGTCAATAAAAAATGGGCCACATTTTTTTGTGCAAAAATAGCAGAATTCTGTTGATTTTTTATTGTTGTTCCTAAAACAGTTTTATCTAGGTTTCCTACAGTTTTTTTTGCTAAGTCCCTTTTGTCTAGATGTTTGGATGTCTTTTTAGTTGGGACATTTTTAGCTGCGTTTAAGTCAATTTCTGTTGATTTTTTGCTGCTAACATCATTCTTTTTACTGTTTTCAGCGATGCTTTGAAGCATTTTCTGCAAAATAAGAGGAAATTTCAGTAGTTCAAAAACATAAACATTTGCCCTTAATTTTTCAAATATTTAATTAAATCATACTCTAAAACTGGGGCAGCTAGGTTTTGTCTAGTTTCAGTTTGCTTTGGTTGTTTTGGAAACACATTTTTACTTGTTTCGGGTGTGGGCTTGTTTTTTGTTTTGCTTCTAATGTTGTAGGGGTGGACAGTTTCGAAATTTACTTGAAAACTACTATCCGATAAGTGCCCAAAAAGGGGAGTAGATGAGCCCTCCTCTTCTGGTACCTCTTCCTCAACTGTATCATTAGGATTTTCAGGAGGAACAGAAACAGAATTGTCATGCGCTTCCAATATTTTTTGCAAAGCATATTGTAAACTTTCAAAATTTAGACCTTATGTGGTCGGGTTTGGCTGGTTTGGAGGGAAAGGTTTTCTAAACATAGGTTTGAAACTTCCTTTACTTGTAGATGCCTCCTCGGTGGATATTTTCAATTCAACAACCTGATTGGATAGTATTTGGAAAGCTTTCTGCAAGCTCTCCAGGTCTAATGTTTCTTGTTGATTTTTAGGTTGAGGAGGCCTAGTGGGAATTTCTATTTTCTTCTTGGAAGACGAAGTTGTTTCAACTTCACTACTTAGATTTTATTTTAAGCTCAATATATCTTTCTCAATTTGACTTGCCTCCTCAAATGCTTCTAACAACGTGTTCTTTTTGGACCTTTTAACCCATATGGCTATGTTGTTATGCAGGGCCTTCGTATAATATGAAACAATTAAGTTTTATGCGGGCATCGAATCTGCAACGATTTTATTTTTTAGTGTTAGAAATCTTTGGTTAAAGTTTTTCACTTTTTCTTTAGGGTTCGGTTTTAAGATAGAGAGTTCCATAACCAAGACTTCTGGAGATTTATCATCTCCAAATTTTTCTAGAAAACAAGTTTCAAACTTGTCCCAAGAGACGATGGTCTAAGTCTGCTGAGAAAAATACCAGGTTGAGGCATTCCCCTCAAAAGTGTAAGGAAATAATTTGCACATGACATCTTTGTGTTTGACACTTCAGAATCTAACGGATAGCATAAATTTCTTTATGTGATCCTCAGCTAATTGCTTCGAATCTGGATCAAATTTGGGCAGCCATTTCTACAGATGTTTAGGTAATGGGTGTTGGGGTCCAGGTACAACAACGACATCTTGATCGAGCCAAGGTCTGGTAGGATTATTTTGGTTTTCCATGTGATTTAGTGGAGTCAAAGGTTGAGATGGTTCAGATGAAGAATAGCCTTCGTTCGAGGATTCACCTCCCGAAGAAGGTGGAGAAGAACTAGGTGGGGACGGTGGAATACCAGATCCTTCGGCACCAATGATAAGTGCTTCAGCAGGATTGGTAATATTATCAGTCCCTACAGTGTTTATAGGCAGACCAATACCTTGAATTTGTTCTTGAAGATTTGTAAAGTCAAGGGGTTGATTGAGGTTTTTATCAGGTTGTCTAATACGGGATAAGGCACTTTTAGTTATTATAAGTGACTGGCAGACAATTTCTTGGATGTCAATCCCTAGAGGGAGTGGTGTCACTGGTTCGACAAGAATATCGGGGTTATTGTTTAAGGTAGTAGTTGTTTCAAGTGTAACGTTTGTGTCAGAGTGACTACACGTTCGCCAGGAGTACGAGTGTGTGGGGGAGTCTTACGACCTCCACGTGCCATCAATTAATTTCAGGCCCTCCTTCTAGCGCCATTTGTTGACGGGTGTAAGTGACACACTGTCAACTGGAAGGTCATATCTGGACTGGGGTTGTCTAATTAACCCAAGTCATTTGGAATGAACTAACCCGATGGGTTTAATGGCTCTATTAGCCAACTAAAGTCCTAAAAATGATAAAAGAAATAAACTAATCTAGAGATATGATACTAACAATATATGTTTACTAATTACAAGTGTTCGAATAGAAACATGAATATATACAAATGATTATAAACAGTCTATATACAGCTTGCAAGTTTTAATTGAAATCTTATGAAATGAATGTTCACAATAGTCTTTATAAACAGGATAAATAAAGAACATAAATCTTTTGGTTTTCTTTTTGAATGTTTAAAGATTTTAAACTAATAAATATTAAGAAAATAAAATTGAAACGATAACACAGAAACAATCAAAGCTAATTAATGTAGTCATCATTTCGTTAATAAATAATTTAATTAAATAACACACAGACTAACCTATAACTAATCAGCTAAAATGAGTTTATCTCCCTGTGTTGTTCGATCTACTACTTGTCCTGCATGCAAGGGAAACCTATGACAGAACAATACTAGTACTTCAAGAATAAATTCAAAGAAGTGTTTGATGTGTTGGAGTAAGAATATAACAGTAGAATGATAACTGGAAAAATGTTGTGATCTTATGATAATCAATAACTTAGAACGAAAGGAAGCTCAATTCAAAGTATTACTATTGTCAATCATTTAACATCTGAAATAAATTCAATAATAATCAAATGATAGATTGATCACACATACGAAATGGAATGACAAATTATGGACAGCATCTAAATTTTTGACGATATGAAACACCATATGATGACTAGGCTAAAGCTAAATCGACCATAATAATATCTCATAATACAGAGGTAACAGAAGAACATAATGGAATAAGCATCATACAAGTCTAACGCCAATCATGAATCACTTCCCCATATCCATTCTCAAAATCACATGTCCATACAGTATTCCAACAAAAGTTGTCTTTATTACTAAACAGTAACCACTATTTAAACTAGTCCTGGATTAACAACAACTTATCATGCAAGATAGAGGGTAATCCCAAAAAAATAGATATCTTTACAAAAAAAAGAATAACAAAGAAACACTCATGTAGGAGTTTGTTTTTCAAAATTAATTACATAATGTCACAGTTTTATCAACAAAAAGAGAGATTACTAATCTATGCATCGCATGATCCATGATTACTTCTCCTTGTGAATAACATCATAATTGTTATTACCCTGAAAATGACAAAACGAAATTGCATTTTAGAAAACAATACAAACTAACATTCATAAATAGACTGGCTACAGAATCGTGAGATTCTGTAGCTAGTCTTATTTTAGCAAAGAAAATCAAAATAAATCCATCTATTTGACTTTTATAACAGAATCAAATCAAAGCAAATCAAAACCATTTTTACCATTTTAGAGATTAGACAATGAAGGGTCTGATAATTCTAAGTTAATAATAGCATTGAAATCTGTTGTGTTCTTCATAATCACACTACCCATTCGTTTGGGCCTTTTACTTGCCCGATCTGCGTTGGACTGAACGCATGCCTTTAATTCTTGATTTTCTCTTTCAAGCAAGGAATTTTGAGCTGCCAAATTCCAGTCATAGGGTTACAAGGATTGGGGTTTGTATTGGAATGCACAGGCGGGTCTACTGTGCTCTTGGGTAGGGAAAAATTGTTTCTACATAGGAAGTCTTCCCAAGTGTCCCCAATCTAGGCCATATGCGACAACAACAGAATTCGAATAAGCCCATGGTGGAAGAGGCTAGACAAAGGGTTCAAACTCTGTTTCTGATAACGCTTAGACATTTTATGCAGGCTCATCAATAGATAGAAAGGCATATTTATCTTAAACCCTAGGAAAATCATCAATAGGTGGATGTGATATAAAAACACTAATCCATACCTACCCTCACAAGTTATAAACTGTTTAAGAATTAGAAACAGTTCGTGCCATCTGGGTTTTAAGAGAGTAATATGTGTACCTTTAGGGAAACATGTCGTTTTCTTAGAGACCATGAACAGACTCCAAGGCGCGCCTTCTAACTTAGCATTTTTGAGCCATTTTTCTCCCTCCCATGACAATCTAGTAGCTCGTTCTATAGAATCCTCGGTTACTTCGAGTTGTAGATCCCCAATTTTGGCTCTAAAGCCATCAAACGATTGAGCAAAATCCTGTGTGACTACCAGGTTATAACTCTCGAACTTTCAAATGAAAATGTCCCAGCCATGGGCCCATAAATTTCTTATTGCATCGTCGTGGGCGAGAAGGGATTGAGAGCCATTAGGTTCAATTCAAACCACGGGATCCATGGTTGTTATCAAATAGATAGAGTAAAGGCAACAAGAGGGAGGCTTCATTTTCCAATAGACAAAAGATAGGGAGAGGTCTGTAAAATCGGAAAAGGCCCGATACCTATGGTCTTGGGAGGCTATCATGCTTGGTAGTTTGAGCTTTGAATGACAAAGAACCAGAGGACGCGCATGCTTGTGAACCATTATGAACAATGAACATTAACCCCAAACCACTATCAGTTGCCCATTTGAATAATGAATGAGAGTCTTAAATGTAGAGGACAATAGGATGATGTGTAATTGTGAGTACAAAAGTCCTGTACCAGGGTTATATGAAAGATATATGACTGGTAAGACAAAGGAGCATATTTCAAATGTTAATCCAAGGTTCAACATGATTAGTCATACCAAATATTAAAATCATATAATCAACCATAGATATGATCAAGTCATATTTTCCATAGTGAATAAAATTGTGGCAACGGATTAATCAATAAGCTTACAAACCTTAAGACTTATAAACATATAGGTTCCCTTGAAGTGTAATCTCTTTAGCTAAAGAAACGAAGAAACCAAAAACTGCAAAAATGATTACCCAAGCCAAACTTTTGTTTCAATTTCATGCT
>ML787678.1:862799-881086 GCA_009831015.1 Picea engelmannii | reverse complement strand
CTCTCTTGAATATCATGAAGTTTCTGGAAATTTATAAACAAATTTTATAGAGTTGGAAGCACTATAATGTGTGGGAATTGTATGTAAACCCACCGGGACACTGAACAGGTCTGATGGTAGTGGGTAAATGCACACATGATACCAAGGCAGCTTCGTCGAGGTACTGAACAGGCCTGCTGGCAGCGAAGCATTGACGGGTTTAAGAAGCCCCTCAGGTATGTCTTTTAATTTGATCAAGTATGAAGATGTTTTTTATCATGAATGGACGACTCTTGGACAAGATAGAGGTACTAGAGTGGGTTAAATGACATGCCTGCTAACAACAGTGGACCTGTCAACGATATCGAAGTCATCCGTATAAACATCGCTACACCTGTGATCTAAACAAGATACCAGATTACAATTTCGGACAGAAATGCATCCACTGATATGATTGTGTTATTTTCTGAGTTATTATCGGAATGCTTGATCTTTCATTAACAATTTCTAAAATTTATTTCATCTGTGCCCCTGACATAAATTTTCTGGTGTTGCAGAGATAACTGCTTCGCCCAACGTGTTGCCATTGTTGGCAGCCAACAATTTTGTCAAATTTTATCATAATTAAAAGACATCATAAAGGGATAAAATATTTCTGTAGTTGCCTCCTCCTTACATTTATAAACGTTTATGTCTTTTGGTTTCAAGGAGATTCATTGGGCTAGCTGATTATATGAGTATTTCATTTAATTTTTCATTTGTTTTGTTTAATTTCATGACTAAAAGCATGAAATTGAAACAAAATTTTGGCTTGGGTAATCATTTTTGCAGTTTTTGGTTTCTTCGATTCTTTAGCTAAAGAGATTACACTTCAAGGGAACCTATATGTTTATAAGTCTTAAGGTTTGTAATCTTATTGATTAATCCATTGCCACAATTTTATTCACTATGGGTAATATGTCTTGATCATATCTATGGTTGATTATATGATTTTAATATTTGGTATGCCTAATCGTGCTGAACCTTGGATTAACATTTGAAATGTGCTCCTTTCTCTTACCAGTCATATCGCTTTCATATCACCCTGGTACAGGACTATTTTACTCACAATTACACATCATCCTATTGTCCTCTACATTTAAGACTCTCATTCATTATTCGAATAGGCAGTTGATAGTGGTTTGGGGTTAATGTTCATTGTGCATAGTGGTTCACAAGCCTGCACGTCCTCTGGTTCTTTTTCATTCAAAGCTCAAACTACCAAGCATGATAGCCTCCCAAGACCGTAGGTATTGGGCCTTTTCTGATTTTACAGACCTCTCCCTATTTTTTATCTATTGGAAAACGAAGCCTTCCTCTCATTGCCTTTACTCTGTCTTTTTGATAGCAACCATGGCTCCTGTGGTTCGAATTAAACCTAATGGCTCTCAATCCCATCTCGCCCATGACGATTCCATAAGTGATTTACAGGCCCATGGATGGGACATTTTCATCTGAAAGTTCGAGGGTTATAACCTGATAGTCGCACAGGCTTTTGCTCAATCATTTGATGGCTTTAGAGCCAAAATTGGGGATCTGCAACTCGAAGTAACCGAGGATTTTGTAGCACGAGCTACTAGATTTTCACAAGAGGGATAAAAATGGTTCAAAAATTCCAAGTTAGAAGGCGGGCCTTGGAGTCTGTTCATGGCCTCTAAGAAAACGACATGCTTCCCTAAAGGTACACCTATTACTCTCTTAAAACCTAGATGGCACAACCTGCTTCTAATTCTTAAACAATTTATAACTTGTGAGGGTAGGTATGGCTTAGTGTTTTTATATCACATCCGCCTATTGATGATTTACCTAGGGTTTAAGCTAAATATGCCTTTCTATCTGTTGATGAGCCTGCATAAAATGTCTAAGCGTTATCAGAAACAAAGTTTGAACCCTCTTTCTAGCCTCTTCCACCACGGGCTTATTCGAATTCTACTGTTGTCGCATCTGGACCAGATTGGGGACACTTGGGAAGACTTCCTATGTAGAAACAATTTTACCCTCGAGAGCACAGTAGACCCACCTCTGCATTCCAATACAAACCCCAATCCTTGTAACCCTATGACTGAAAGTCAAAGTGTTGATTCATATAGAGACTGTGCGCTTACTGAACCAAACTCTATTGCTATGCAAAACCCTTCAGGCAAGAAGCCACGATATAATTTCGTGCCCAGAAAATTGTTAGAGGAGGTAATAGATGTATTAATGGAGAAGGTTCCCCCTTTTCCTACTATTGAGCTGACCCAAGGTTTGAATGACAAACCAACTGTAAGGAAAAATCACAAAAAGAAGAAACAAGGTAACTCAGATTTGAGTTTTGTGAATAAGAGACTAGGCAGGTTAATATCCAGGAGTCTCAGAAATCAACAATAGGATCATCTGAGCTCGATCTCAGTGATCGAGGTCGATGATCACTTGACCAATGATGAGATCAATGATTTCCTTTCCCGAGAAGATGTGGATAACCAGTGTCTCGAAAATGAAACCATTAGTGAATCCATTCAACACGATTTTGTTTCTAAACTACCTCCATTTATAAAAAATCAAGAAGGCTTCACTGGTATAGGACATGATTTGAAACAAGCAACATGAAAGACCAAAGCACCTGTTGCTGAGTACACTCAATCTCAGCCCGCTATAGCACCTGTACACTGCGAGAATTGTCTTGACTAGGTAGAACGATAATACAGAGACATACCATATTTACAGGAACAGTTGAAACATTTGACAACTTGAAATTCCTTGATTTAAAGAGAAAATCAAGAATTAAAGGCATGCGTTCAGTCCAACGTAGATCGGGCAAGTAAAAGGCCCAAACAAACCGATAGTGTGATTATCAAGAACACAACAAATTTCAATGCTATCATTAACTCAGAATTATCAAACCCTTCATTGTCTAATCTCTAAAATGGTAAAAATGGTTTTGATTTGCTTTGATTTGATTCATTTATAAAAGTCAAATAGATGGATTTATTTTGATTTTCTTTGTTAATATAAGACTAGCAACATAATCTCACGATTATGTAGACAGTCTATTTCTGAATGTTAGTTTGTATTGTTTTCTAAAATGAAATTTCGTTTTGTCATTTTTCAGGGTAATAACAGTTATGATGCTATTCACAAGGAGAAGTAATCATGGATCATGCAATCCATAGATTAGTAATCTCTCTTTTTGTTGATAAAACTATGACATTATGTAGTTAATTTTGAAAAACAAACTTCTACAGGAGTGTTTCTCTGTTATTCTATTTTTTGTAAAGCAATCTATTTTTTTGGGATTACCCTCTATCTTGCATGATAAGAGGTTGTTAATCCAGGACTAGTTTAAATAGTGGTTACTGTTTAGTAATAAAGACAACTTTTGCTGGAATACAATATGGACATGTGATTTTGAGAATGGATATGGGGAAGCGATTCACCATTGGATTTAGACCTGTGTGATGCTTATTCCATTATGTTCTTTTGTTACCTCTATATTATGAGATATTATTATGGTCGATTTAGATTTATCCTAGTCATCATATGGTGTTTCATATCGTTAAAAATGTAGACGCTATCCATAATTTGTCATTCCATTTCGTATGTGTGATCAATCTATCATTTGATCATTATTGAATTTATTTCAGATGTTAAATGGTTGAAAATATTAATACTTTGAATTGAGTTTCCTTTCGTTCTAAGTTATTGATTATCATAAGATCACAACATTTTTTAAGTTATAATTCTGCTGTTATATTCTCACTCCAACACATCAAACACATCTTTGAATTTATTCTTGAAGTACTAGTATTGTTCTGTCACAGGTTTCCCTTGCATGCAGGACAAGTATGAGATTGAGCAACACAGGGAAATAAACTCATTTTAGCTGATTAGTTACAGGTTAGTCTGTGTGTTATTTAATTAAATTAATTATTAATGAAACAGTGACTGCATTAATTAGCTTTGACTATTTCTGTGTTATCATTTCAATTGTATTTGCTTAGTATTTATTATTTTAAAATCTTTAAACATTCAAAAAGAAAACAAAAAGATTTATGTTCTTTCTTTATCCTGTTTAGAAACACTATTATGAACATTCATTTCACAAGATTTCAACTAAACCTTGCAAGTTGTATATATACTGTTTATAATCATTTGTATATATTCATGTTTCTATTCGAACACTTGTAACTAGTAAACATATATTGTTAGTATCATAGATCTAGATTATTTTATTTCTTTTATCATTTTTAGGACCTTAGTTGGCTAACAGACCCATTAAACCTGTCTGTTCAGTTCATTCCAAACAACTTGGGTTAATTAGAAAACCCCGGTCCCCATCTGACCTTCCAGTTGACGGTGTGTCACTTATGCCCATAAACAAATGGCGCTAGAAGGAGGGTATGAAAGTAATTCATGGCATGTGGAGGTCGTAAGACTCCCCCACACACTCGTACTCCTATTGTAACGCGTAGTCACTTCGAAACAAATGTTACACTTGAAACAACTACTACCTCAAACGACAACCCCGATATTCCTTTCAAACCGGTGACACCACTCCCTCAAGGGATTGACGTCCAAGAAATTGTCCGCCATTCACTTATAAGAATTCAAAGTGCCTTATCCTGTATTAGACAACCTGGTAGACAACTCAATCAACCCCTTGAATTTACAAATCTTCAAGAACGACTTCAAGGTACTGGTCTGCCTAGAAACACTATAGGGACTGATTATATTACCAATTCTGTTGAAACACTTATCCTTGGTGCCGGAGGATCCGGTATTCCACTTTCCCCACCTAGTTCTTCTCCACCTTCTTCAGGAGGTGAATCCTCAAATGAATGCATTTCTTCATCTAAACCATCTCAACCTTCGACTCCACCAACTCCCATGGAAAACCAAAATAATCCTGCCAGACCTTGGCTTGATCAAGATGTCGTGACTATACATAGACCCAAACACCCATTACCTAGACATCTAGAGAAATGGCTTCCCAAATTTGATCGAGATTCGAAGCAATCAGTTAAGGATCACATCAAGAAATTTATGCTAACCATTAAACTCCGAAGTGTCGAACATGAAGATGTCGTGTGAAGATTATTTCCTTACACTTTTGAGGGGAATGCCTCAACCTAGTATTTTTCTCAATAGCCTCAGACCATCGTCTCTTCGAACAAGTTTGAAACTATATTTCTAGAAAAATTTGGAGATGAAAAATCTTAAGAAGTCTTGGTTATGGAACTCTCAAGCTTAAAAATGAACCCTAAAGAAAAAGTGAAAGACTTTAACCAAAGATTTCTAACACTAAAAAACTAAATCACTTCAGATTCAATGCCTACAAAAAACTTAATTGTTGCATATTATATGAAGGCCTTGCATAACAACATAGCCATATGGGTTAAAAGGTCCAAAAAGAACACGTTTTTAGAAACATTTGAGGAGGCAAGTCAAATTGAGAAAGATATATTGAGCTTAAAAGATAATCTAAGTAGTGAAGCTAAAACAACTTCGTCTTCCAAGAAGAAAACAAAAATTCTCACTAGGCCTCCTCAACCTAAAAATCAACAAGAAACATTAGACCTGGAGAGCTTGCAGAAAGCTTTCCAAAAACTGTCCAATCAGGTCATTGACTTGAAAATATCCACCGAGGAGGCATCTACAAGTAAGGGAAGTTTCAAACCTACTTTTAGAAAACCTTTCCCTCCAAACCGGCGAATCACGACCACAAAAGGTCTAAATTTTGAAAGTTTACAATATTCTTTGCAAATGATATTGGAAGCGTATGACAACTCTGTTTATGTTCCTCCTGAAAATCCTGATGATACAGTTGAGGAATAGGTACCATAAGAGGAGGACCCATCTCCTCCCCTTTTCGGGCTCTTGTCGGACAATATTTTTCAAGCATATTTTGAAACTGTCCACCCCTACAACACTAGAAGCAAAAAAAAAAACAATCTCGCACCCGAAACAAGTAAAAATGTGTTTCCAAAACAGCCAAAGAAAACTGGAACTAGAAAAAACCTAGCTGCCCCAATTTTAGAGTATGATTTAATTGAAGATCTGAAAAAATTAAGGGCAAATATTTATGTTTTTGAACTGCTAAATTTCCTCTTATTTTGCATAAAATGCTTCAAAGCATTGTTGAAAACAGTAAAAAGAATGATGTTAGCAGCAAAAAATTAGCAAAAATTGACTTAAACGCAGCTAAAAATGTCCCAACTAAAAAGACATTTGAACATCAAGACAAAAGGGACTTAGCAGAAAAAACTGTAGGAAACCTAGATAAAAATGTTTCAAGAACAACAATAAAACATCAACAAAATTCCATTCTTTCTGCACAAAAAAATGTGCCCCCTTTTTAATTGACGTTTGAAATTTTTAATAGGAATGTACATAATTGTATGGTTGACTCTGGGGCATCATCAAATGTGATGCCTTTGTCTGTATGCCAGAAAAGTAATGCAGAAGTAAAACCTTCTGATCTTAAAATCATTCAGCTAGATCAAACGAATGTTAAAGTGATCGGTGAACTTAAAAATGTGTTGATTAGATTATCATCCAATTCCAAAGTTCATCAAGTAATTGATATTATCGTTGTTGACATTCTTGAAGTTTATGGTTTGTTTTTAAGCAGAGATTGGTCAGAACAACTACATGGTTATTTTTCTACAGACTGGTCTCATTTGTGGCTGCCTGAAAATGGACAACCTGATAGATCAGAATAAACATAGAACATTACCTTAAGCATACCATGACATATCTGAACGATCCAAATGAGCCTTTTGTTACCACTGCAAATTCGATTGAAACGCAGGGAATGAATACCTTTTTTGGTAAGTTCATGACTGAAATTTCCTCTATCACTAATCTAGAGCAACAATCTGAGGTAACAACCTATACTTAGGCACCAATTCCACCGAATACGCCAAATATTGCTAATGGCGTGCAAATCTGGTTCCTATATTTTGATGGATCCAAATCCCGAGAAGGGGCAGGTGCCGGTTATGTACTCATCGACCCTACAGGTAATAAAACATTTATTGCTTGTTGATTGGATTTTGAATGTACTAAATACACAACATAGTACAAAGAATTTCTACAGGGACTTAGGAAAGCATTGAACATGGATGTGCAAATTTTGGTAGTATTTGGTGATTCATAAATCGTATTCAAACAGGTAAGAAACGAAATACACTGTTTGTCACCGCATCTGAAGAGTTACCAAACCGAGGTATGGAGTTTAATGCACAAATTTCTAGCATTTAATATAAATTCCATTCTTAGGATGAGTAATTCAGAAGCTGATTTACTAGCCAATGTTGCTTCCAAATTGCTGTCATTGAAGGTCTTTCTCCTAACACATTCTCGGTCGAATTTTTATTCAGGCCATCGATCCCGGTCAACATAACGAATTGGAGGGTATTTGATGATGATCAGAAGATCATCAACTTTCTACATATGGAAGACACCTTCTAGGTTGCAGTTATTGATGAAGGCACTCATGACGAGAACCTCCAAGATTTCACGGTAATATTCGATCGTCGATCTCCAAAATCATCATCCGAACTGGTAAAATCTATCCCGAAATCTGTTGTAAGATTAGAGAAGTTTTACGACCTACATGACAAGTTTAGAGGGGTAGTTAACTGCAATACTAACAGTTACTCTTTGCTCTACGAAACCGTAAATTTAGAAACACGAGATAATCTTCAAAATATTAATCTGGGAAAGGGATGTTGTGAACAGGAAAGATCCTCTTTTATAAAATTATTTAAAGAATATAACGATGTATTTGCTTGGACGTATGACAATCTAAAAACTTTTGACCCAAACATCATACAACATGTAATTCCTATGAAACCCTATACTCAACCTTTCTAACAAAATTTGAGGAAGATGCATCCTAAATTGGAACCTACCGTGAAAAAGGAACTGAATAAATTACTTACTGCAAAAATTATTTTTCCAGTTAGGCATACTCAATGGGTATCTAACTTAGTCCCTGTAAGGAAGAAAAGTGGTGAAATTTGACTTTGTGTCGATTTTCAAAATTTAAATCGAGCATCTGATAAAGACAACTATCTTGTTCCTCCAGTGGAACAAATTCTACAACATGTGTCTGGTTCCGAGAGACTATCTTTATTAGATGGTTTTTCAGGATACATCCAGGTCCTTATGTCTCCTTTGGACCATCTTAAAACCACCTTTCGTACCCCATGGGGCACTTACGCCTATAGGAAAATGATTTTTGGACTGATAAATGTCGGTGCCACTTTTCAGAGAGCAATGGATATTGCTTTCTGTGGCCTCATTAACCAGTCACTTGTGGTCTATCTTTATGATGTCACTGTCTTTTCAAAAATCAAGAAAGATCATTTGTCTCACCTTAGGGCTATCTTAGAACGATGCCACAAGTTCGACATATCTCTCAATCCCAAAAAATCAGTCTTTGTAGTAGAACAAGGGAAACTACTTAGGTTTATAGTGTCTAAAGATGGGATGATTATTGACACCGAAAGAACCCAATCCATTTCTAAACTTCCCCCTCCTTCTTCCAAAAAGGCCATGCAATCCTTTTTGGGAAAAATTAATTTTCTTAGACAATTTGTCCCAAGTTTCTCTGAAACGGTTAGACCTCTACAAAATCTAATTAAAAACGACATTTTGTACAGATGGGGACAACAAGAAAGTCAAGCTTTCGATTCAATAAGAACATCCATAATAGAAGAACCTTCCCTGATGAGTCTCTCTTTTTCTCAAGATTTCACTCTATACACTTTTGCATCTGACAGATCCTATGTTGCTGTGCTTACAAAGAAAAACGTCGAAAGCAACAAGATACCCATTGCCTTCATGAGATTTGATTTTAAAGGAGAAGAACTTAATTACCTTGCAGTAGATCAACATGAATATGTTTTTTTTAAAGAAGTGAAACACTTCAGGTCTTATCTGTTGAAATCAAGCACTAGAGTTGTCGTTCCTTACCCTGCTATAAGAAATCTGTTAGTACAAAAAGAGTTGGGTGAGAAAAGGGAAAATTGGATGACATCACTATAGGAATGTGATATTGAAATAACCCCTGCCCAAATTATTGGAGGTCAAGGCTTGTGTAAATTAGTGTTTGATTCAATTGAGGAATTAGAAAGTCAAATAAATACATCAACTGTAAATCATCATAACGAAAAACAGATCAGCTGTGCACAAACTACGTCCAATTCATGGTATGAGAATATCAAGTTTTATTTGTTGCATGGAACTGCTCAAAATATTGATCCCAAAAATAGAAGAGCACTTAGGCTTAAATCTGCATCTTTCCAATTAATCAATGATATATTATTTCAAAAGAAATTCGATGGTGTTTTTCTGTGTTCTTAGAAAAAGAGGAGTCCGAAAAAGTGTTGGTTGAACTTCATTCTGGTGATGTCGGTGGTCATTTTGGTGGAGATACATCTGCCCACAAAGTGCTAAGGGATGGATACTATTGGCCTAACTTGTTTAAACATGCACATACATTGTCCTACAAGTGTGTAATCTGTCAAAAGGCTGCAGGACCGGTGAAAATGCAGCTTTTCCTTTGCAACATGTTACTATAGATGCACCTTTTCAGCAATGGGGCCTATACATTATAGAACCAATCAATCCCCCTTCTTTGATATAACACAAGTACATCCTCACAACAACAAACTATTTTACAAGATGGTTTGAAGCTTTACCTTTAAAAGTGGTCAACACCAATCAGGTAGTGTCATTTCTCAACTCCCACATCATCACTCGATTCAGAATTCCTGAATGTCTGGTTTTTGACAATGCTTCATATTTTTCTTCCCTATATATGAATGTTTTCGGTCTGGAAAAAGGGACTAAACTGAAGTATTTTACTAGCTACTACCCTCAAGGGAACAGTCTATCCGAGTCAACAAATAAGAATTTAATCAAGATTATAAAAAAGACAGTTTCAAAAAACCACAAGAATTGGCACAATGCATTGTATAAATTACTTTGGGCTGATAGGGTAACTCCAAAAGCCTCCATTGGTAATTCTCTTTTCTTCCTCATCTACGAAAGATAAGCCATCCTCCCCCCACATGTCTTACTTCCTTTTCTGCAATTATCATAGAAAGTTGAAGAGGAAGAGTGTCGTCCTCTCAAAAACCAGATAAATGCTTTATTAAAACTAGAAGAGGTGAGAACATAAGCAAAACAAAAACTGGATCAACACCAACAAATTGTGAAGAGCTAGTTTGATGCAATTTCATCTTCTGATAGGAATTTTGATGTTGGGGATTTGGTTCTCAAGTGGGACAAAGCGCATGGGGGTAAGGGGGAACATACCAAGTTACAAAACCTGTGGCTGGGACCATTTGTAATTTCTGAAAAATTGGGCCCTAGTTCTTTTCATCTGCATAACTTGGAGGGACAACTAGACACTTTCCCAATGAATGGCTAGGCTCTCAAGAGATATTTCGCTTGATGATTTCTGATCCACCCTCTTGTAAATATTTTTAATTTTCTTTTCTGTTTTTTATTTTGGTTCTTTTCATTTTGCTTGATTTTGATTTGTTTTCTAAATAATCATGTATGAATCACTATTCATTTGTTGAAGGGAATCAAAATTCTTATTCATTACCAGTAGTTGATAACAATTCAAGCACCTGAATAGTAAATGCTAAACTTAGATCAACGGAAGTAAGTTTATGTGCAATCATTGTTTATGGTTTCTCATTAAAATCACAAGAAGACAGGATTATCATTAACAAACTTCTAACGCCATCTCTATTTTAATGAGGACAACTCAATTGTGCTTCCCCATCCTAGAGATGATTTCTTAACATAAATCTAATTGTCCAAATCATGATGAAAGTCATCAGGACAGAAAAATGATTCTTAAATGATCAATCTTTTCATTACCAGACTATGAGATCTTCAGTATCACCCTGATCTCTTGAATATCATGAAGTTTATGGAAATTTATAAACAAATTTTAGAGATTTGTAAGCACTATAATGTGTGGGAATTGTATGTAAACCCATCAGGACACTCAACAGGTCTGCTAGCAGCGGGTAAATGCACACATGATACCAAGGAAGCTTCGTCGGGGTACTGAACAGGCCTGCTGGGAGCGAAGCAATGTCGGGTTTAAGAAGACACTCAGGTATGTCTTTTAATTTGATCAAGTATGAAGATGTTTTTATCATGAATGGACGACTCTTGGACAGGATAGAGGTACTAGAGTGGGTTAAATGACATCCCTGCCGAGGCTATGGATGCCTGCTGGCAGCAGTACACCTGTCAATGGTATCAAAGTCATCTGTATAAGCATCGCTACAACTGTGATCTAAACAAGATACCAAATTACAATTTCAGACAGAAATGCATCCAATGCTATGAATGTGTTATTTTATGAGTTATTATCGGAATGCTTGATTTGTCGTTAACTGTTTCTAAAATTTATTTCATTTGTGCCCCTGACATAAATTTTCTGGTGATGCAGAGATAACTACTTCGCCCATCATGTCACCATTGTTGGCAGCCAACAATTCTGTCAAATTTTATCATAATTAAAATACATCACAAAGGGATAAAATATTTCTTTAGTTGCCTCCTCCTTACATTTAAAAATGTTTCTATCTTTTGGTTTCAAGGAGATTCATTGGGCTAGCTGATTATATGACTATTTCATTTAATTTTTCATTTGTTTTGTTTAATTTCATGACTGCAAGCATGAAATTTAAACAAAATTTTGGCTTGGGTAATCATTTTTGCAGTTTGTGGTTTCTTCATTTCTTTAGCTAAAGAGATTACACTTCAAGTGAACCTATGTTTATACGTCTTAAGGTTTGTAAGCTTATTGATTAATCCATTGCCACAATTTTATTCACTATGGGAAATATGACTTGATCATATCTATGTTTGATTATTTGATTTTAATATTTGGTATGCCTAATCTTGCTAAAACTTGGATTAACATTTGAAATGTGCTCCTTTCTCGTACCAGTCATATTGTTTTCATATCACCCTGGTACAAGACTGCTGTACTCACAATTACACATCATTCTATTGTCCTGTACATTTAAGATTCTCATTCATTATTCGAATATGCAACTGATACTGGTTTGGGGTTAATGTTCATTGCACATAGTGGTTCACAAGCCTGCGCGTCCTCTGGTTCTTTGTCATTCAAAGCTCAAACTACCAAGCATGATAGCCTCCCAAGATTGTAGTTAGCGATCCTTTTCCGATTTTACAGACCTCTCCCTATTTTTTGTTTATTGGAAAACAAAGCCTCTCTCTCGTTGCCTTTACTGTGTCTGTTTGATAGAAACCATGGCTCCCGTGGTTCGAATTGAACCTAATGGCTCTCAATCCCTTCTCTCCCACGACGATGCCATAAGCGATTTACAGGCCGATGGGTGGGACATTTTCATCTGAAAGTTTGAGGGTTATAACCTGGCAGTCGCACATGATTTTTCTCAATCGTTTGATGGCTTTAGAGCCAAAATTGGGGATCTGCAACTCGAAGTAACCGAGGATTCAATAGCACGAGCTACTGGATTGTCACAGGAGGGAGAAAAGTGGTTCAAAAACACCAAGTTAGAAGGCGAGCCTTGGAGTCTGTTCATGGTCTCTAAGAAAACGACATGCTACCCTAAAGGTACACCTATTACTCTCTTAAAACCTAGATGGAACAAACTGCTTCTAATTCTTAAACAGTTTATAACTTGTGAGGGTAGGTATGGCTTAGTGTTTTTATATCACATCTGCCTATTGATGATTTTCCTAAAGTTTAAGCTAAATATGCCTTTCTATCTGTTGATGAGCCTGCATAAAATGTCTAAGCGTTATCAGAAACATAGTTTGAACCCTCTTTCTAGCCTCTTCCACCATGGGATTATTCGAATTCTGTTGCTATCGCATCTGGCCCAGATTGGGGACACTTGGGAAGACTTCCTGTGTAGAAACAATTTTTCCCTACCCGAGAGCATAGTAGACCCACCTTTGCATTCCACTACAAACCTAAATCCTTGTAAACCTATGACCGAAATTCAAGGTGTTGATTCATATAGAGACTATGTGCTCACTGAACCAAACTCTATTGCTATGAAAAACCCTTTGGGCAAGAAGCCATGATATAATTTTGCGCCCAGAAAATCGTTAGAGGAGGTGTTGGCACAGGGGCAGACATAGGGTTCAACGCTACAACAATGTACTAACAAAACCCTAACTACCGACCCTTTCGGCAACACCTGCGAAGCAGATGAAGTCTCACCTGAGGTAGAGGCAGGGGTGGTTGCGAGACTCGGCTGACTACAACCTTAGCTAAGACATAGATCTATGATTACATCATTTACAGAGCACTTAACATCGATCATTCATCAATATTCAACCCTTATTATACTTCGCAGATAACACAGAGCATCACAACATTCACTTAGATCTAAAGGATTTTAGCACTTAACAACATTAGAACACATCAAATCCAGTAGATCAACACTAATCACCTTCATACATGTCAGATCTAACATTCATACACATCTAAGAAAACAAAGCATAAGTAGATCTATCTAAATACATCAAAAACACTTAGCAAAAGAAGGTATAAACACATCAAGTCGAAGCACAAAGCATAACACGCAGATTTACGTGGTTTACCCCCACCCTGGGGCTATGTCCACCAACTCTTCTTGTTTATTAGCATCTTCAATCAGTTACATCATAGAGCCAGAAAAACCCTTCTTCGCATAGGACAGAAGATCTGCGCAACTCGCTATATCCTTCTTCCTTGCGCTACAATGCCAAGCCTTCTGTAACTTCTTACAACAACTTGCACTCAGCTATGCAAGCCTTTCACATTCATGCACACAACACTTACAAAGTATCTTAGCACCTAGCTTACATACACTATCTTATTATATTCCGATAGATGCCTAGATATCTATTTATACATTACAAAAGTGGGCCTAAGTGTGGGTAAACCCACGGGCTGACATCCCTTTCCCATTACATATTCCCAAAAACCCTAAAAGGACCCAAAAGTGGGCCGAGATCTCGTTATCTCTGCTTCGTCTTGCGCTCTTCCTGAAACAGGGTGTCGAAGTCCCAAAATAGGTCACATGACCAAGATTATCCCAAAACTTGGTCAAGGGCCAACAGGCCCCCAACACTCACCTGTGACTCGTCTCGAGTCACTCTGGTCTGAGCAATTCTACCTCGAATGCCTCGAGCTTGGCTCAAGCTTCTTCGACCTACTGCATTTCTACGACTTCTTTCTCAGTGAAGTCCTGGATTACTGCATCGTTTACTGGTCCTTCCAGGCGTTGATCTATGGTGATGACAACCTGTTCAAGCTCTACTCCTTGGTTTTCAACTTCAGTGAATAGTTGACATGCCTTCTTTTGCACTGGTTGAAGTTGTTGAGAGACTTCCATCACTTTACTTTGGATCGTGTGGATCTGTTGCTAGGAGGTGCAGTGCTCGTGAAACCTATTCATTCTTTCGACTGGTGACAAGGCCTTTAGCTATGCTTGTAAGGTATCTGCATGTTGCTTTGCTTCTTGGAGTTGCGCCTCCAATGCCTGCAATTATGGATTCTCCGTGAGGTTTTCATAAGTCTGTGCACTCCTAGAGCTCAGCTGCTTGCATTCCAAAGAAAGGGCTTTTAATCTTCCAACTGCGCTGCGGGCAGTTGCCTCTCGTAGGTCTCTTATATCTTGAGGGGTCTTGGGCACAATGCAGAGCTCAAGATCGGCGATGCACTACTGGAGCTTATGGATCACTTCTTCCAGCTATGCCACCTGCTGTGGAATTCTCTCCTCAGCCTGTACTTCGACAAATATCATAGAGCGGAGTGCTCTGTTGACCAGTTCCTTTACTTCGAGCTACTCTGTGAGCAACTGCTCCTTGCTCTGCTGTAGCTCTATTTTCTCTTTGTCCCACTGTACCTGAAGAGAAATTTTTTCTCGTTCGACAGCATTGCGCTGCTCGACAAGTACTCCATGTACCTCTATCAAAGTCTAGGTGGTTTGCGTTATGTCTTCTTGATCTCGTCGAAGGTGAGCTTCAACCATATCAAAAATCTAGTGGAGTTGAGTTGGCTCATCTCCCGGTTCTACTATTCCTATTGTCAGAGGCATAGTGGAGACTGCGGGGCTAGACTGGAGTCCCTGCTGCACTCCTTGGAGTTCAATCTTGATACGATTATACATCTGGCCCTGCTTCACCTCCTGCTTCTCTACTATCTCCTTTGAAGCATCTCCAACAACTACAATGATGAAAACAAAGTCATCCACTGTGAGGGTAGTTCACAACTTGGTTACAGGGGTTCTAGGTTTCTTCCGGGAGGAAGATTTCAGAGGTGAAACCTTCCTTTTCTTTGACGATTCTTCTTCGTCCCTAGGCGGTGGTACTTTGCCTTTCTGCTGTTCAATTTATGTGGCTTCTATCTGTTGATTAAGGTTGGTTGTCATTGATGTCAACCCTTGAAGAAAGCTCCATAGCACAAAGGTTTGAGTAACGGACCCAATATTTTTTGATTTAAATATGATTCATTATTGTTTTTTCATGGTTGATAAGAAGTAAATATGAATGAACTCCAAAGTGGTCCCCTTATGGTGAAAGCCCTCACGGGAAGACGCTTTACGGAGTAAGAGAACCCATGCTTAATTGTGGAATAATGAGATGAAGGACAATGAATTTTTCAGGGAAATTATCCTAGATTGATAGTGCTTGTAATTCCATTTTTGGTGGTATGTGGAATGTCACATAACTCCTCATCGTTAGAGAGTTATGGCCATGAGAAGTTGGAGACCCCAGGTTTTGGTAATGGACCAAAGTTTGTTTGATGGATAATGGTATGAGTTATGATATATTTTCAGATAATACTATTCTATATGGATAGTACATATTATGCCATTTCTGGTGGTATGTGGAATGTCACATAACTCCTCACGGTTTGAGAGTTATGGCCTTACGAAGTGGGAGGACCCTCATATGTCATCTAGAGGCCCCAAAAGGTCAAAGTAGTCAAAGTGGTTTAAGAGATTTTAAAAGGTAAATGATAAAGTGAAGTAATGAGTGTATTATAATTCAAAGTGAATACAAAATAAATTATTTCAATAATAAATTTAATGGAGAAATTAGAATTGGGTTAACCCTAAAATAAGGAAAGTGGGGCCAAGTGACCTAGAAGATGTTTTTAAGGAAGCTACTTGGAGAGTATAAATAAGAGGCAAGGCTCTCTCATTTTAATTATACTTGAGAATATTGAATATCTATAGGTGTCTGAGGTAACCAAGGATATCTAAGCCGAAATTTTGAGGCAAGGTGAAGAAAAGAAGGCTGAAATGCAAGGAAGGATAAATTCTTTTGATGGTGCTTTCTAAGGTATGTTATTTACAGGTCATCTCACCATTTTCGCTATAACTTTTTTTCTATAATGATTCAGACTGTGAAATTTCTATTCCATTGAGAAAACATATCCAAGTATATGTGGTAAAAAATTAATCTTTTGGGTCATTGTATTTTGGGAGTTACACTCCGTGGAAAATAGGGTTTGTGGCTAGTCCTGAAACTAGTAAAAAACAAGTGTTTTGGGTAACAACGTCATAACTTCTTCATAACAGATCCAAATTCAGTGAGACTAAATGTGTTGGTTAGGGTACAGGCTGTATTATTCTTTTTAATATTTTTATATCAATTCATCAAATATTTCATGCGGGGCATGCTCTACAGGGTCGCTCTTTAGAATAAGCCAGAATTCAGCAAGGTATGCCATTTTTGCTATAAATAATTTTATGAGAGGTTCCAAGTAGTGAAACTTGGAGGAATTTCATAAAACACATTGAATAACATTGTGTATCAATTTCAGATCTTTCTACATTATAGGTTCAAAGTTATGATTACTTCAAGTTAGGGTTGTTGACTAATCCAAAACTAGGCATGTGAGACTAAAGAAAAGTTTTATGAAAATGCTAGTCTCTTCTTGTTAAAGTTAAGGAAGGTTTGCAGGAATGTGATCATATACACCAGGTCTATTACAAAGATACAAATCAGATTTGGATGATGAAATTGATGAGGGATTTTTGTTGAGGTACATGTTGAGTACATGGTTGAGACAAGTAGTCGATGAGTTGACACATACATGAGGTGTATAGTTGATGATGTTGGTACATATTGATGAGTCATAGTTGATGAGTAGTTGACTGATGATTGGTACATACTTGGTACATGGTTGGATGCACTTGTTTATAGTATAGGTTGATTACAGGTTGGTTCATGGTTGATGCACTTGTTTATGGTACAGGTTGATTACAGTTTGAGGTACAGGTTGATGCATGGTTGATGCACGGTTCAGATTTATTGGTACATGTTTACAGGGCTATATCTCACAGTGATAGTGTGACAGTGGTTCCATCATTCTACTTCTACTTCAGGGTGGTTGGACGGGGCAAGGACAGGTCATTGTAGCTACCTTCCGGTTGTAGCCGAAGAACATAGGGGGTTGTAGCCTCCTTTTGGTTGTAGCGAGAGAATTGGGGAGTTGGAGCTTCCTTCAGGTTGTATCTTGAGAAACTAGGGGGTTGGAGCCTCCTTCTAGTTGCAGCTGGAAAACAAAGGAAGTTGGTGCTTCCAATGAATGTAATTCTTCAAGACATATAAGAAAAAACATTCTGTGGTTTTCTCCTGATTTGGGTTTCCACGTAAAACACTGGTGTAATGTGTATGTGTATGATTGTTCATTTGTTCATTGCTTATTTATTCTGCAGTTATTGGATGATAATGATTCATTGATATAACACTTGGATTATATTATTAAAAATGATTAAATTGTTCTATTATTGATTCACCCCCCCTCTCAGTAATCCAACAATTGGAATCAGAGCTGGCTCCTTAACGAAACAGTTTAACCACTGGAAGGAGATCATGGATTATTTTGAGAATGGAGTACTAATGTTTAATGGTCAGAATGGTTTTAAGTATGATATGTGGAGCATAAGGACAGAAGTATTTTTACAGGCACAGGGACATTATATTTGGCGATCAGTTGTTACAGGATATGATAGTTCAAAAAGGGAAAAGACTGCAATGAAGAAGGAATTGAGGAAAAATAACAAAATAGCAATGGATTTCATCTAGGAAGGGTTACCTAATCCGGTAAGAGAAAAGGTTGGTAAATGTTCATCAACAAAAGAACTTTGGGATAAGTTACATGACATATATTCTTCACCCATCACAGATTCAGAAAATGTCAAAGAAGATGCATATACAAATCAAGAAGAATTATGTTCACCATGTCA
>ML787678.1:845124-858457 GCA_009831015.1 Picea engelmannii | reverse complement strand
TTTATACATTACAGGTTCAAAGTTATGATTACTTCAAGTTAGGGTTGTTGACTAATCCAAAACTAGGCATGTGAGACTAAAGAAAAGTTTGATGAAAATGCTTGTCTCTTCTTGTTAAAGTTAAGGAAGGTTTGCAGGAATGTAATCATATACACCAATTCTATTACAGAGCTACAAATCAGATTTGGATGATGAAATTGATGAGGGATTTTGGTTGAGATACATGTTGAGTACATGGTTGAGACAAGTAATTGATGAGTTGGCACATACATGAGGTGTATAGTTGATGAGGTTGGTACATATTGATGAGTCATAGTTGATGAGTAGTTGAAACATGATTGGTACGTACTTGGTACATGGTTGTATGCACTTTTTTATGGTACATGTTGATTACAGGTTGGTGCATGGTTGATGGACTTGTTTATGGTACATGTTGATTACAGGTTGAGGTACATGTTGATGCATGGTTCAGATTTATTGGTACATGTTTACATCAGTATATCTCACAGTGATAGTGTGACAGTGGTTCCATCATTCTACTTCTACTTCAGGGTGGTTGGACGGGGCAAGGACAGGTGGTTGTAGCCACCTTCCGGTTGTAGCCGAAGAACATAGGGGGTTGTAGCCTCCTTCTGGTTGTAGCGAGAGAATTGGGGAGTTGGAGCTTACTTTAGGTTGTATCTTGAGAAAATAGGGGGTTGGAGCCTCCTTCCAGTTGTAGCTAGAAAACAAAGGAAGTTGGTGCTTCCAATGAATGTAATTCTTCAAGACATATGAGAAAAAACATTCCGTGGTTTTCTCCTGATTTGGGTTTCCACATAAAACACTGGTGTACTGTGTATGTGTATGATTGTTCATTTGTTCATTGTTTATTTACTCTGCAGTTATTGGATGATAATGATTCATTGATATAACACTTGAATTATATTGTTAAAAAGGATTAAATTTCTCTATTACTGATTCACCCCCCCTCTCAGTAATCCAACACTATCTCTTCTCCATCACCCCCTTCATCCGGTTTGATAGATGCATTTCTTATAGATGCACTGTCTACTTCATGAACCTCTTCAAGCTTCTTCGTCTTGCTTAGTCCTAGTGTATCCGGCACAGTTTCAGGGCTATCATTATTGGACAGCTCCATGGGGTTCGCTGGAATGAGAAGGTATGTTGACCAGTCCTTGGTGATTTCTTCAATGTCTTCCTCGGTCAGCTTGTAATGTGACTGCAACTGTTGCTTATGCTCATCAACGTGCATTTTTATATAAATGAAGTGGCGATCCATGCTGAACTTCAGCTGAAACTTGTGGAGGGTAGTCGGGGTCATACGAGGCTCAGACTGGATGGCGAGCTTCAACTGGTTGTAGTAATTATGGAAGACGACATTATATTTACATTGCTTTTTCATATCGTTAGAGTACCATAAGGTGCTGAACTTCATAGCCAAAGGTTCGAAGGGCTCGATGTTCGAGAAGTTCGCACCTTCCGGCATCTCCCATGTGACGAATGCAGTCAGGATGAGAAGCCAACTGAAGTGGAACTCATTTCCCTAGTCTTGTGCTTCCCTGCAGTCTAGTTCCAGCTGGTTTACCAAGTACTTCGTCCAATTCATTTGAAGTCCTTCTACGCACTTCCCTGCGAGGTCTGTTATGAATCCAATCACCTGGGTGGGCTGGTTCTTGCGAACTATCTTTCCTGCGATAAACTGAAATGCAAGGTGCACTGCACCGCTCTGAATAGAGGCTACCCTTTAACCTCACGTGCCCTTCTCGACATCGTCGTAAGTTTCTTTGATTCTCTGTGCTAATGCTCGGTCTGAGGTATTTCCAGGGTAAAAATCTTGTGGGTCAGGGCCCTGCATGCTCAACCCTGTGATCTGATTGATCAAGGTCGGATCCACAGTGATGCGACCGTTCAACCATAAGTATCCTCCATGATAGAATGAAAACAATAACTTTACACATGCATTCACTTCCTGGTGTCTGCCAAAGTGTGAGATATTCATCACGTTCAGCAGTGTAGACTACGCAAGGTTTTGGATCCATGACTGTGGGATGATCTTTGAGTTCTGGTTAGATACTTGTGCGGGGTGAGCATGCTGTAAGCCTTCTTGTCGCCAAGGTTAAAGTCACTAAACTTCAATGCTACGAGCTTATCCTGGTCGGCTCGAACTACGCGTATCCCTTTCGGGAGGTACGCTGTGACCAAAGCATAGTCAAAATCTCTGGGTACAATGTCCCGATTGATGGCTCCGCTTAGAGGGGGTAGGTAGGCAGGTAGGTATACTTGGAATCAACTTAGCGTTTGCGATATCATCCCGATGATTAGTGCGCTTCTCATCGGTCTGTCGGGAGGGTCTGACTCGAGCAGTGGATGGAGAGGCTGTCGGTCTTCTCGTCGATGATGCCTAAACACCTATGGATACTCCTCTCTCTGACATGACTCTCTCAGTCATCAAATCAAGTAGAACTTCTGTTACGGATTCTTCGACTGCAATGAGCTCGTAAGACATACGCTCTCGAGATAAGTTATCGGGGTCACAATGATCTTAAATATTGCATAGGAATGAACAACCAGGGCACGATGACCTCTGTATACACTTGCTAGTCTGCGGGCTTCAAATTCTCAGTTGGAAAAAGTGTTCTTCGTGCATGGCGTGATGAGATATATAGGCGATCTTGGCAATGATTTGCTTTGCAATGGGTATGAGCTTCATTAATTCATGTTATGTTTGTTATGGCACAGTCCAACAGGCTGGAGGTGAGCCATCAATACTTTTTGACCTGTTCAAAGTGGCAGGAGAATGGATATATCAGCCTCCAACGGCTATATCTCTTCACCATGGAGAAGCACCCTATGTCGTTGTTCTGATATCCCGACGAAGCTCCAGTTTTGCAAAGTTTCTTTCTGAGATGTTCCTTCTGGGACTTGCTATAACTTTTCAATCTTAGCCCTCTTTTACTCTGTTTTCTGTCCTTCTTTCCAGTGAGCTTCGTCTCAGTGGTTCTTTTCCCGTTCTGATTCTTATTTTCCTTGGACATAGTCACTTCGCACTATTGAGGTTCTCTCCTAATACTAAGAGGTAATACCTCTTATATATCTGAGACAAATACTTCAATCTTCTATGAGTCCTCTAATGTTCTTACAACTCTGACATCTGGGCTTCTAGTGTCAAATAACTTCGATTTTCTCTCCTATTCTTCAATCAACTGTGCGATCCTTTTGGTCATGAAATATTTTAACTCTCGTCTCTATTGTTCTAAAACCTGTTCTTCTTCCTTCTTTCTGGCGTGATCTCTTTCAATCCAAGGTTTTCCAAGTAACATGGTCAACGGGGTTTTGTCCTCAATAAATTTGATAATCTCAAAATCTTCCTTTGTCGAAGTTACATTAGCATTCATAGATATCTGAGTGAGCCTTCCACATAGGTTTACCAGTTTTCATCTGAATAACCCTATTCCTCTTATTGAAGGGATCATAGAAGGCCTTCCTATAGCTTTCCAAGTTCTCTTTGTCATAACATTCACTTGTGTTTCCTCATCTAGAACACAGTCAATGTCGAAGTCTCCTATTCTTACCTCGATGCATTACTTTTCTTTAAATATCTCTGCTAACTTAACATGTCGATGGTCATTCAAGGTACCTTTCATCTGTAGTAATATCTTCTCTGATTCTTTCTAGGGTTCTGCTATTTCTGGATCTGCCTTATGGTTTTCTTCATTCAGATTCATTCCTTCAAGCTTAGCAATCATTCTAGGGCAGTCCAACACTTCATGGTCCAAATATTTGCAACAGAGACAACTAGGTCTTCCACCAGGGAATTCCTTATCTAGATGTCCCAATCTTCTGCAACTGTAACAGAGGGTTAATCCTCTCTTTCTTTTAAATGTTCCCCAACTTCTTCCATACTGCACACCCAGATCATGGTAGCTAGCTTGAAAAATATTCTTTCTAGGATCCTGCATCTATTTGGTAGTCCAGACATTCTTTATATGCATAGGTATAACATATCTATTATTATTCTTATCAGATCTATTCATATCAAACCTTCATTCATCTATCAGTGCCCTAGTTTTCAAGCTAGGGCAAAATCTATCAAAAATACCTAGATCCATATTCTAGAAACAAAAATTTTCACTAATCTTACCTCTACAGAGCACGAAGCTTTCATATCTAAAACTTTTCTACTATTCTTACCTTTATCGGAGCACAGATCTTACCTCTTTTCTTCAGAAACTTTCACTTTTACCTTTCTTAAAATACAAAGCTTGCAGATCTTTCTTCATTTCTTCAGATTTGGCCTTCTCTCTTTAGCACAGAGCTTTTTAGATCAAGTAGAATATTGCGCACTAGGGCACAGATCTACACACAAAGCTTCCACAGTTTCCATTTGAATCTTCACACAAAGATTCTTCTTTCTTAGTTCCCAGCAATCACAGTTTCAGTCCTGGCAACAGAACCATTTGTTGGCATAGGGGCAAACCTAGGGTTCAACGCTACAACAACGCACCAACAAAACCCTAACTACTGGCCCTTTCGAAAACACCTGCGAAGTAGATGAAGTCTCTCCCGAGGTAGAGGCAGGGGTGGTTGAGAGACTCAGGTGTATGCAACCTTAGTTGGGACATAGATCTGTGATTATATTATTTAGAGAGCACTTAGCATCGATCATTCATCAATATTCAACCCTTATTATACTTCGCAGATAACACAAAGCATCACAACATTCACTTAGATCTAAAGGATTTCAGCACTTAACAACAGTAGAACAGATCAGATCTAGTAGATCAACACTAAGCATCTTCATACATGTCATATATAACATTCATACACATCTAAAAGCACAAAGCATAAGTAGATCTATCTAAATGCATCAAAAGAACTTAGCAAAACAAGGTATAAACACATCAAGTGGAAGCACAAAGCATAACACGCATATTTACGTGGTTCACCCCCACTCTAGGGCTACGTCCACCAACTCTTCTTCTTTATTAGCATCTTCAATCAGTTACAACACAGCCACAAAAACCCTTCTTCGCATAGGACATAAGATCTGCGCAACTCACTAGATCCTTCTTCCTTGCGCTACAACACCAAGCCTTCTGTAACTTCTTACAACAACTTGCACTCAACTCTGCAAGCCTTTCACAGTCATGCCAAAAGCACTTACAAAGTCTCTTAGCACCTAGATTACATACACTATCTTATTATATTCTGATAGATGCCTAGATATCTATTTATACATTACAAAAGTGGGCCTAAGCGTGGGTAAACCCACGGGCCGACATCCCTTTCCCATTACATATTCCCAAAAACCCTAAAAGAACCCAAAAGTGGGCCAAGATCCTGTGATCTCTTCTTCATCTTGCGCTCTTCCTTCAATAGGGTGTCGAAGTCCCAAAATAGGTCACATGACCAAGATTATCCCAAAACTTGGTCAAGGGACAACAAGAGGTAATAGATGTATTCAAGGAGAAGTTTTCCCTTGATCCTACTATTGAGCCGACTCAAGGTTTGAATGACAAACCAATTGTTAAGAAAAATCACAAAAAGAAGAAACAAGGTAACTCAGATTTGAGTTTTGTGAATAAGAGACATGGCAGGTTAATATCCAGGAGTCTTAGAAATCAAAAATAGGATCATCTGAGCTCGATCTCAGTGATCGAGGTCGATGATCACTTGACCGATGATGAGATCAATGATTTCCTTTCCCGAGAAGATGTGGATAACTAGTGTCTCATAAATGAAACCATTAGTGAAGCAATACAACAAGATTTTGTTTCTAAACTACCTTCGTTTCTAAAAAATCAAGAAGGCTTCGTTGATATTGGCTATGATTTGAAACAAGCAACATGAAATACCGAAGCATGCGTTGTTGAGTACACTCAATCTCAACCTGCTATAGCACCTGTACACTGTGAGAATTGTCTTGACTGGGTAGAACGATACTACAGAGACATACCATATTTATAGGCACAGTTGAAACATTTGGTAGCTCAAAATTCCTTGCTTGAAAGAGAAAATCAAGAATTAAAGACATGCGTTCAGTCCAACGCGGATTGGACAAATAAAAGCCCCAAACAAACCGGTAGTGTGATTATCAAGAACATAACAAATTTCAATGCTATTATTAAATCAAAATTATCAGACTCTTCATTGTCTAATCTCTAAAATGGTAAAAATGGTTTTGATTTGCTTTGATTTGTTTCTGTTATAAAATTCAAATAGATGGATTTATTTTGATTTTCTTTGTTAATATAAGACTAGCCACAGAAACTCATGATTCTGTAGCCAGTCTATTTCTGAATGTTAGTTTGTATTGTTTTCTAAAATGCAATTTTGTTTTGTCATTTTCAGGGTAATAACATTTATGATTCTATTCACAAGGAGAAGTAATCATGGATCATGCGCTGCATAGATTAGTAATATCTCTTTTTGTTGATAAAACTATGACATTATGTAATTAATTTTGAAAAACAAACTCCTACAAGAGTGTTTCTCTGTTATTCTATTTTTTGTAAAGCAATCTATTTTTTTGGGATTACCCTCTATCTTGCATGATAAGAGGTTGTTAATCCAGGACTAGTTTAAATAGTGGTTATTGTTTAGTAATAAAGATGACTTTTGCTGGAATACAGTATGGACATGTGATTTTGAGAATGGATATGGGGAAGTGATTCACCATTGGCTTTAGACCTTTGTGATGCTTATTCCATTCTGTTCTTCTGTTACCTCTGTATTATGAGATATTATTATGGTCGATTTAGCTTTAGCCTAGTCGTTATATGGTGTTTCATATAGTTAAAAATTTAGACGTTGTCCATAATTTGTCATTCCATTTCGTATGTGTGATCAATCTATCATTTGATTATTATTGAATTTATTGCAGATGTTAAATGGTTGACAATATTAATACTTTGAATTGAGTTTACTTTAATTCTAAGTTATTGATTATCATAAGATCACAACATTTTTCCAGTTATCATTATGTTGTTATATTCTCACTCCAACACATCAAACACTTCTTTGAATTTATTCTGGAAGTACTAGTATTGTTCTGTCTCAAGTTTCCCTTGCATGCATGACAAGTAGGAGCTCGAACAACATAGGGAGATAAACTCATTTTATCTGATTAGTTACAGGTTAGTCTGTGTGTTATTTAATTAAATTATTTATTAACAAAACGATAACTACATTAACTAGCTTTGACTATTTCTGTGTTATCATTTCAATTCTATTTTCTTAGTATTTATTAGTTTAAAATCTTTAAACAATAAAAAAGAAAACAAAAATATTTATGTTCTTTCTTTATCCTGTTTAGAAACACTATTATGAACATTCATTTCTCAAGATTTCAACTAAACGTTGCAAGCTGTATATAGACTATTTATAATCATTTGTATATATTCATGTTTCTATTCCAACACTTGTAATTAGTAAACATATATTGTTAGTATCATAGCTCTAGATTAGTTTATTTCTTTTATAATTTTTAGGAATTTAGTTGGCTAATAGAGCCATTAAACCCGCCCATCAGTTCATTCCAAACGACTTGGGTTAATTAGACAACCCCGGTCTAGATCCAACCTTCCAGTTGACAGTGTGTCACTTACACCCGTCAACAAATGGCGCTAGAAGGAGGGCTTGAAATTAATTGATGGCATGTGGAGGTCGTAAGACTCACCCACACACTTGTACTCTTATCGTAACCTGTAGTCGCTCCGACACAAATGTTACACTTAAAATATCTACTACCTCAGACGATAACCTCGATATTTTTGTCGAACCAGTGACACCACTCCCTCAAGGGATTGACGTCCAAGAAATTGTTCGCCAATCACTTATAAGAACTCAAAGTGCTTTATTCTGTATTAGACAACCTGGTAGACAACTCAATCAACCCCTTGAATTTACAAATCTTCAAGAACAACTTAAAGGTACTGGTCTGCCTAGAAACAATGTAGGGACTGATAATATTACCAATCCTACTGAAGCCCTTATCCTTGGTTCCAGAGGATCTGGTATTCCACCGTCCCCACCTAGTTCTTCTCCACCTTCTTCGGGAGGTGAATCCTTAGATGAAGACAATTCTTCATATGAACCATATAAACATTCGACTCCACCAACTCCCATGGAAAACCAAAATAATCCTACCATACCTTGGCTTGATCAAGATGTCGTGGCTATACCTAGACCCCAACACCCATTACCTAAACATATGGAGAAATGGCTACCCAAATTTGATTCAGATTCGAAGCAATCAGCTGAGGATCACATCAAGAAATTTATGCTAGCTGTTAGACTCCGAAGTGTTGAACATGAAGATGTCATGTGCAGATTATTTCCTTACAATTTTGAGGGGAATGCCTCAAGCTGGTATTTTTCTCAACAACCTCAGACCATCGTCTCTTGGGACAAGTTTGGAACTTGTTTTCTGGAAAAATTTGGAGATGATAAATATCCAAAAGTCTTGGTTATGGAACTCTCTAGCTTAAAAATGAACCGTAAAGAAAAAGTGAAAGACTTTAACCAAAGATTTCTAACACTAAAAAACTGTTGATACTTAGAACACATCACCAAAAGACTTCATCCTCCCTTGAAATCCGGCCTTCTTTTACTTCTTCTTCTCTCTGAAATTCGACTTGTATCAAATGAATGTATAATGATGTTTATTTATACCATTTATGTCACTTCCTTTTAACATTAGATCCGACCTGACACTTTCTTATTTTGTAATTCTTTTCTTTAATTGTCTTCAGGGCCTACATGTACAATTCACTTTGTCATCTTCAAAAATTCATTTCTCCTCAACCATGAGGATCCACGTGACGTGCCACATACCACCGGAAAGAGCATGATTTATACTATCCATCCATGGGTGTTGTATCTACATGTTCATTTTCCTTCATGTCCAAATAACTTCATCAATATTTTGGTCCAAAACCCATGACTAGGGTTGACATCAATGACAACAACCAATCTTCCAACAAAAACGAAATCCTTGCAGATTTGATGCCCGCAAAAAACTTAATTGTTGCATATTATACAAGGGCCCTGCATAACAACATAGCCATATGAGTTAAAAGGTCCAAAAAGAACACGTTGTTAGAAGCATTTGAGGAGGCAAGTCAAATTGAGAAAGATATGTTGAGCTTAAAAGATAATCTAAGTAGTGAAGATGAAACAAATTCGTCTTCCAAGAAGAAAATAGAAATTCTCACTAAGCCTCCTCAAACTAAAAGTCAACAAAAAACATTAGACCTGGAGAGCTTGTAGAAAGATTTCCAAAAACTATCCAATTAGGTCGTTGAATTGAAAAGATCCGCCGAGGAGGCATCTACAAGTAAAGGAAGTTCCAAACCTCCTTTTAGAAAACCTTTCCCTCCAAACCGGCCAAACCCGACCACAGAAGGTCTAAATTTTGAAAGTTTACAATATGCTTTGCAAACGATATTGGAAGTGTATGACAATTCTGTTTTTGTTCCTCTTGAAAATCCTGATGATACAGTTGAGGAAGAGGTACCAGAAGAGGAGGACTCATATCCTCCCCTTTTTGGGAACTTGTCGAACAATATTTTTCAAGCAAATTTCGAAACTGTCCACCCCTACAACACTAGAAGAAAAACACAAAACAAGCCCGCACCCGAAACAAGTAAAAATGTGTTTCCAAAACAACCAAATAAAACTGAAACTAGACAAACCCTAGCTACCCCGGTTTTAGAGTATGATTTAATTGAAGATCTGAAAAAATCAAGGGCAAATATTTTGGTTTTTGAATTGCTGAAATTTCCTCTTATTTTGCAGAAAATGCTTCAAAGCATCACTGAAAATAGTAAAAAGAATGATGTTAGCAGCAAAAAATCAACAGAAATTGACTTAAACGCAGCTAAAAATGTCCCAACTAAAAAGACATTTGGACATCAAGACAAAAGGGACTTGGAAGAAAAAACTGTAGGAAAACTAGATAAAACTGTTTCAGGAACACCAATAAAAAATCAGTAGAATTTTGATATTTCCGCACAAAAAAATGTGCCCATGTTGGCCCTTGACCAAATTTTGAGGATTCTTGGTCATGGTTGACCTATTTTGGGACTTCGACAGGCTGTCGAAGGTGGAGCGCAAGACGAAGCGAAGATCATGGGATCTCGGCCCCTTTTTAGGGATTTTTGGGTTTTGGGCTTATGTAACGGGTATGGGAATGTCGGCCCATGGGTTTACCCATGCTTAGGCCGATTTTGTAATGTATAAATAGATGTGTAGGTGATGTAAGGAGATATGCATATGAAAAGGAATCTATGTGCTGGGGTGCTAAGTGCGAGTGTTCGATCTATGTGATCAAGAGTTGTAAATGCTTTGTGCATACTGTGTGAGGCTTGCAAGTCTAGTGCAAGTAACTGTAAGAGAATGTGTGAAGGCTTGGTGCTGTACCCTAGCTCGAAGAAGGAGGATCTGGTGGAGTGCACGAAGATATCCTGTATTCTGTGAAGTAGGATTTTGATGCTATGTGCCTGTAATAAGCTTGACCAAAGATAATAAAGAAGAGAAGAGTTGGTGGACATAGCCCCAGGGTGGGCATGAACCACGTACATGCTGTGTTGCTCTGCTTTGTGCGACATGTTGATGTGTTTGCTTGCTTAGTGCTTTGATATAGATGAATGATAGATAGATCTGTTGATGCTTTGTGCTTAATAACATGGATGGATGTTAGATATGACTTATGTAAGTATGCTTAGTGCTTAAATACCTTATATCTTAAGGAATAATGTGATGCTCTATAGTTTAGGGTTTATCTATGCTAAGAGTAGGATTTAACTGCGTTGTAACTAAGAACTAGATATTGATGAATGTTAACTGCTAAGTGTTTTGTTAAGTGTTAGAATCACAGATATGTGTCCCAGCTAAGGTTGTAGACATTTGAGTCCTGCAACCACCCCTGCCTCTACCTCAGGTGAGACTTCATCTGCTTCGCAGGTGTTGTCGAAAGGGCCAGTAGTTAGGGTTTTGTTGGTGCGTTGTTGTAGCGTTGAACCCTGGGTTTGCCCCTGTGCCAACAAATGGTTCCGTTGTCGGCACATGAAACTGTGATTGCTGGTAACTGAGGAAGAAGAAGCTTTGTGCAAGGATCGGAGCTGAAACTATGAAATAGAGGGAAAGAGAGCTTTGTGCAAAGATCTGAACTAAAAAAGAGAAAAGCTCTATGCATAGAATTGTTTCCCTAGTATGCAATACTACTTGATCTGTGGAGCTCTATGCCAAGAGGAAGGATTAGATCTGAAGAAGAGAGGTCAGATATGAAGAAAATAGGTAAGATCTGGAAGCTTTGTGCCCTGATGAAGGTGAAAATGAGACTAAAGAGGTAAGATCTATAAGCTTTGTGCTCTGTAGAAATAAGATAAGTGGAAATTTTTGTTTCTATAGTATGGATCCAGGTATGGTTGATAGATTTTGTCCTGGCTTGAAAACTAGGGCACTAATAGATGAACAAAGATTTGATATAAGTAGATCTGATAAGAATAGTGAAATATATGTTATACCTATGCATAGAGAGAATGTTTGGAGTAACAATTGGATGCAGGATCCTAAAAAGAATTTGTTTCAGGTTAGCTACTATGATCCGAGCACGCAGTATAAGAAAGGTTGGGGATCATTTAAAAGAAAGAGAGGATTAACCCTTTGTTACAGTTGAAGAAAACTGGGACATCTTGCTAAGGAATGCCCTGGAAGGAGACCTAGTTGCCTCTGTTGCAATGCTATGGACCATGAAGTATTGGATTTCCCTAGAATGATTGCTACAGTTGAAAGGATGAATATGAGACAAGGAGACCACAAGGAAGGTCAAGCAACTGAAACCATGGAAGAAACTTAGAAATAATCAGAGAAAGTATTGCTACAGATGAAGGAAACCCTGAATAACCACCGACATGTCAGCTTATCAGAGATATTCAAAGAAAAAGAATGCATAGAAGCAAGAATAGGAGACTTCGACATTGACTGTGTTCTGGATGAGGAAACACAGGTGAATATCATGACAGAAAGAACTTGGGAACCTTTAGGGAAGGCTGATATGATTCCTTCATTGGGAGGAATAGGATTATTTAGAGGAAAACTAATAACCCTATGTGGAAAGCTCACCCATATATCTATGAATGCCAATGGAACTTTGATAGAGGAAGATTTTGAGATTGTTAAATTTACTAAGAACAACACTCCATTTGCTATGTTACTAGGAAAACCTTGGATTGAAAGAGGTCAGACCAAAAGGAAAGAAGAAGAAACCTTAGAATAGAAGAAGCAAGAGTTAAAAGATTTCATGACTAGGAGGATCATACACTTGATTGAAGAACAGGAGAACATATCGAAGCTATTTAAAACCAGAGACTAGGATGTCGAAGCTATAAGAACACTAGAAGACCCATAGAAGATTGAAGTACCTATTCCAGATACAGATGAAGTATTACCCCTGATTTCTAGGAAAGAATCTCAACAATGCAAAGTTACTATGCCAAGAGGAGATAAGAATCAGAATGGAAAAAGGAATACCGAAATGAAACTCACTGGGAAAGAGGCTAGAAAGCTAAGTAAGAAGAGAGTTAAGATCGAAAAGTTATAGAATGTTCTAGAAGGAACTTTCCAGAAGGAAAATTTGCAAAATTGGAACTTCGTCAGGATATCATAACAACATCACATGACACTTCGCCATGGAAAATAAATATATCCATTGGGAACAGTATAACATTGGACCGACACCCCGAATGGGTATAAAGGCATTTTTGATCAGACAGCTCGCCACCAGACCGTTGGGACTGCTTCGTAACGGACATAACTGAGTAAATGAAGGCTTCTCACGCGTTGGAGAGATCTGTTGCCAACTTATCTATTTAACCCATCATGCCATGCACCAAGAACACTTTTGACAATCGTGATTATCTGAGCTCGTAGAATAGTTGATTTCGCACAGTGATCATCATGTTATTGCCATCCATCCCATTGCATTGACTAGTTAACCTGAGATATTCAACCACGAGCGTGTATGTCTGAAGAACTCAGCACAGTCGAAGAGTCTGTGAAGGAAGTACTCATTGACCTCGTGACTGAAAGAGTCATGTCTGAGAGAGTTATGTCTGAGAGAGTAATTTCTGTGGGTGTACAAGCGTCATTGATGAGAGGAGTGCAAGCCTCTCCATTGATTTCTCTTGGATTACTGAGAGGGGGGGTGAATCAGTAATAGAGCAATTTAACCATATAATCCAAGTGTTATATCAATGAAGCATTATTATCCAATAACTGCAGAGTAAATAAGAAATGAACAAATGAACAATCATACACATACACAGTA
>ML787678.1:815248-845024 GCA_009831015.1 Picea engelmannii | reverse complement strand
ATCTTCATCTATGCATTCTCATCAAGGACAATACATATTATATTACATCAATCATCAATCAATCAATCCTTTGACATCAATCAATCACTTGACATCAATCAATCAAACCATTGGCATCAATGACAACATGATCCAACAATTTCTCGCGGAGCCGGACCATCCCGACCATCAGCAGAAAAGAGAACCAAACATAGAGATTACCTAGCCAATGTGAAGCTGATATCGACCATATTTCCCGACTACATCCCACCTCTGGCCGACGCGGTGAGATGATATAGTGTACCAAGAGATTTAGAGTACACCATGGTTATTGTGTACCTCCCGAAGGGGATACACGCAGTTTGAGCGCAATAGGACAAGATTGTAGCATTGAAGTTCAGCAAATTCAACCTCGGAGATCTAAGAAACTATAGCATGCTCGCCCCGTATAAATACTTGACCAGGATGAAGGGGAAGAATTCAAAGATAATTCCCCAGCCGTGGACGATGAACCTCGCGTAGTCCACCCTATTGGATGTAATGAAAATCCCACACTTTGGAAGACACCAGGAAGTCAACGCCTGTTTCAAGCTATTACTTTCATGTTACCATGGAGGATACTTATGGTTAGACCATCGTATCACAGTTGATATAACGTTGATCCATTGGATCATAGGGTTGAGTATGCAAGGACCTAATCCGCAGGATTTCTATCTAGGAAAAGCCACATATCGCGCACTAGCACAAAAAATAAAAGATACATACGACGATGTTGAGAAGGGGACGCGAGGCTACAAGGTAGCTTCCATCCAGAATGACGCAGTGTGCCTAGCATGCCAACTAATAGCTGGAAATATAGTAAGGAAGAACAGACCTACGCAGGTCATAGACTTTGTCGTTGACCTCACGGGGAAGTGTGTAGAAGTTTTACAGATGAACTGGGCGAAGTACCTAGTCAATCAACTTGAACTAGATTGTCGTGAAGTGCAGGATCAGGGCTACGAGTTTCACTTTAGCTGGCTCGTGATCCTCATCGCGTTTGTTTCCTGGGAGATGCCAGAGAGTGTGACCTTCCAGGACATCAAGCCATTCGAGCTGCTTGCTGTGATGTTCACCACACTCTGGTATTTGAGTGATATGAACAAACAGTGGCAGTCGAACATTGTTTTTCATACATACTACCTTCAGCTGAAGAGAACCATCAAAGTTGAACCTCGCATGACTTCGAACACCTTATAGAGATTCCGAACCTTGATGAAATTCAACGTAAATTGACATTTCATCTACATTACAGCGTGAGCCGATGAACATAAGGAGAAGCTCCAGTCATACTATAAACTTACGGAGGAGAAACTTGAGGAGATCACTAAGGACTGGTCAACAAACCTCCTTATCCCCGCTAACCCTATAGAGATATCGGACCCTAAACTGGATAGCCCAGAGGCCACTCACAAAGAACAGAACACACTCGGAACCAGCAGAAGGAAGAAGACTGAGGAGGTCCAAGATTTAAGCAGCGTCTCAGGAAATAGTGCTTCATTATCACTTGACCAAGGGGTTGATGATGAAGTAAAAGAGATAAATGGCAAATAAGTTGAACAGAAGCAAGGTGAAGTAACACTTCCTAGAGACGAGGTTGACCCCTTGAAGAAGAGGAAGGTTTCTCCCCAGAAACCTTCTTCCCAGAATAAATCGAGAGCCACCGTGACCAAGATGCAGACTGTACTCACCACTAATGATTTTGACTTCATTATAGTAGCTCTAAACAACGCTTCACTGGAAATCATGGAGAAACAAGAAGACAAGCAGGAGGAAATGTATGATAGAATTGAGGTCGAAATCCGAGGAGTACAGAAGGCCCTTTAGTCTAGTCGCACAGTCTCCATTGCACCCTTGCCATCGAGAGAACTAGAGTTGGGAGATGATCCAGCCCAACTCCGTCGACTAGCATATGCCACCAAAGCTTTCCTTCGACGAGCACAAGAAGAAACAGAACAAGCCACCGAGGCCTTGAATAAAGTGCAAGGCATGCTCATAAAACAACATAGAGTTGCAGAACAGGAGAAGGTTGCTCTCCAAGCAAAGTTTGTTGAAGAGAAAGCATAGATGCAACAAGGAAAATAACAGTTGCTCGCGGAGCAACTCGAAGTGAAAGAAGTAGTCAACAGAGAACTTTTCTCTGTGATAGGATTAGAACCATAAGTAGAAGACCGAGTCATGCATCGAATAGAGAAGCTCGCGGAAAATATCCAGTAGCTACAACACAAAATAGTTGATTTAGAACTCTGCATCATGCCCGACACGCCGTAGGAAGTCAGGGATCAAAGAGAAGAAACTGCCCCGAGCTTAGTTGAGAGAATAAAGGCCCTTGCCATGGAATGAAAGAAACTAAGTGATCGCAGTTCCTAGATGTATGAGAGACTCAATGAGAACCCAGAACTAAAGGCGCTAGATTCACAGCTCGAGGAAGCGAAGTAGCAAGCAAAGACAATATAGGTTCAGTTGAAGCCCCTGTCATCTGTGGAAAGAATGAAGTGATCCCACGAGTAGCGCACTGCCCAACAGTAGGTCCACACTATCTACAATAGAGTTATGGAAGTGACTCAGAGGCTCCAACCTACACAGGATGAAGCTTGCCAATTATTTGTAGAAATCGAAGGACGAGGAGCAGAACTGGAGAAGGTCGTCACTGCAGCTGAACAACACCTAGAGGGACCTATCAATGAAGCAATCATCCAAGAGTTCGCTGAACAGGAGGTTGTGGTACAACAACAAGTTGAAGAATCTCGAGCCAAGCGCGAGGCTTTTGAAGTAGAACTAATCAGATCAGAGTGACTCGGGATGAGTCACAGGTGAATGTTGGGGGCTTGTTGGCCCTTGACCAAGTTTTGAGGATTCTTGGTCATGGTTGACCTATTTTGGGACTTCGACAGGCTGTCGAAAGCAGAGCGCAAGACGAAGCAAAGATCACAGGATCTCAACCCCTTTTTAGGGATTTTTGGGTTTTGGGCTTATGTAACGGCTATGGGAATGTTGGCCCATGGGTTTACCCATGCTTAGGCCAATTTTGTAATGTATAAATAGATGTGTAGGTGATGTAAGGAGATATGCATATGCAAAGGCATCTATGTGATGGGGTGCTAAGTGCTAGTGTTCGATCTATGTGATCAAGAGTTGTAAATGCTTTGTGCATAATGTGCGAGGCTTGCAAGGCTAGTGTAAGTAACTATAAGAGACTCTGTGAAGGCTTGGTGCTATACCCTAGCTCAAAGAAGGATGATCTGGTGGAGTGCGTGCAGATCTCCTGTCTTCTGCGGAGTAGGATTTTGATGCTATGTGCCTATAAGAAGCTTGACCAAAGATAATAAAGAAGAGAAGAGTTGGTGGGCATAGCCCCAGGGTGGGGGTGAACCACGTACATGTTGTGTTGCTCTGCTTTGTGCGATGTGTTGATGTGTTTATGTGTTTCCTTGCTTAGTGCTTTGATATAGATGAATGATAGATAGATCTGTTGATGCTTTGTGCTTAATAACATGGATGAATGTTAGATATGACTTATGTAAGTATGCTTAGTGCTTAAATACCTTAGATCTGAAGGAATACTGTGATTCTCTGTAGTTTAGGTTTTATCTATGCTGAGAGTAGGATTTAACTGCGTTGTAACTAAGAACTGGATATTGATGAATGTTAACTGCTATGTGTTCTGTTAAGTGTTAGAATCACATATCTGTGTCCCAGCTAATGTTGTAGACATCTGAGTCATGCAACCACCCCTGCCTCTACCTTGGGTGAGACTTCATCTGCTTCGCAGGTGTTGCCGAAAGGGCCAGTAGTTAGGGTTTTGTTGGTGCGCTATTGTAGCGTTGAACCCTGGGTCTGCCCCTGTGACAACAAACCCCTTTTTTATTGACGTTTGAAATTTTTAATAGGAATGTACATAATTTTATGGTTGACTCCGATGCATCATCAAATGTGATGCCTTTGTCTATATGCCATAAAATTAATGCAGAAGTAAAACCTTCTGATCTAAAAATCATTCAGCTAGATCGAATGAATGTTAAAGTGATCGGTGAACTTAAAAATGTGTTGATTAGATTATCGTCCAATTCCAAAGTTCATCAAGTAATTGATATTATCGTTGTTGCCATTCTTGAAGTTTATGGTTTGTTTTTAAGCAAAGATTGGTCAGAAAAGCTACACGGTTATTTTGCTACAGACTGGTCTCATTTGTGGCTGCCTAAAAATGGACAGCCCAATAAGATTAGAATAAACAAAGAACATTACCTTAATAATTCCCTGACAATGCATTCTCAGTCGAATTGTTATTTAGTCCATCGATCCCGAACAACATAACGAATTGGAGGGTATTTGATGATGATCAATAGATCATGAACTTCCTTCATATGAAAGACACCTTCCATGATGGATTTATTTATGAAGGCACTCATGACGAGAATCTTCGATATTTAACAGTAATATCTGATCCTTGATCTCCAAAATCATCATCCGAGCTGGTAAAATCTATCCCCAAATCTATTGTAATATTAGAGAAGTTTTATGACCTACATGAAAAGTTTAGAGGGGTAGTTAATTGCAAAACTAACAGTTCCTCTTTTCTCTACGAAATAGTAAATTTAGGAACACAAGATAATCCTCAAAATATTAATCTGGGAAAGGGATGTTCTGAACAGGAAAGATATTCTTTTACAAAATTATTTAAAGAATATAAATACGTATTTTCTTCGATGTGCGCCGATCTAAAAACTTTCGACCCAAACATCATACAACATGTAATTCATATGAAACCCCAGACTCATCCTTTCCAACAAAAATTGAGCAAAATGCATCCTAAATTGGAACCTACCGTGAAAAAGGAACTAAATAAATTACTTACTACAAAGATAATTTTTCCAGTTAGGCATACTCAATGGGTATCTAACTTAGTCCCCGTAAGGAAGAAACGTGGTGAAATTCGACTTTGTGTTGATTTTTGAAATTTAAACTGAGCATCTGATAAAGACAACTACCCTGTTCCTCCAATGGAACAAATTCTATAACATGTGTCTGGTTCCGAGAGACTATCTTTATTAGATGGTTTTTTGGGATACAACCAGGTCCTTATGTCTCCTTCAAACCATCTTAGAACCACCTTTTGTACCCCGTGGGGCACTTACGCCTACAAGAAAATGCCTTTTGGACTGATAAATGTTGGTGCCACTTTCCAGAGAGCAATGGATATTGCTTTCTGTGGCCTCATTAACCAGTCAGTTGTGGTCTATCTTGATGATGTCACTATCTTTTCAAAAAACAAGAAAGATCACTTGTCTCACCTTAGGGATGTCTTAGAACGATGCCGCAAGTTCGACATATCTCTCAATCCCCAAAAATCAGTCTTTGCAGTAGAACAAGGGAAACTGCTTGGGTTTATAGTGTCTAAATATGGGATGATTATTAACACCGAAAGAACCCAAGCCATTTCTAAACTTCCCCCTCCTTCTTCCAAAAAGGCCATGCAATCCTTTTTGGGAAAAATTAATATTGTTAGACGATTTGTCCCGAGTTTCTCTGAAATGGTTAGACCTCTACAAAATCTAATTAAAAGGGATGTTTTGTACATATGGGGACAAACGGAAATTCAAGATTTTGATTCAATAATAAAATTCATAATAGAAGCACCTTCCCTGATGAGTCCCAATTTTTCTTAGGATTTCACTCTATACACTTTTGCATCTGACAAATCCTATGTTGTTGTGCTTACATAGAAAAGCACTAAAAGCAACGAGATACCCATTGCCTTCATGAGCTCTGCTTTTAAAGGAGCAAAAATTAACTACCCCGTGGTAGATTAGCAAGCATATGTTATTTTTACAGAAGTGAAACACTTCAGGTCTTATCTGTTGAAATCCAGAACCGAAATTGTCGTTCCTTACCTCGCTGTAAGAAATCTATTAGTACAAAAAGAGCTGGGCGAGAAAAGGGAAAATTGGATGACATCACTACAGGAATATGATCTTAAAATAACCCCTGCCCAAATTGTTAGAGGTCAAGGCCTGTGTAAATTAGTGGTTGATTCAATTGAGGAATTAGAAAGTCAAATAAATACATCAACTGTAAATCAACATAACGAAAAACATATCAGCTGTGCACAAACTATGCCCAATTCATGGTATGAGAATATCAGGTTTTATTTGTTGCATGGAACTGCTCCTCACAATATTGATCCCAAAAACAGAAGAGCACTTATGCTTAAATATGCATCTTTCTAGTTAATCAATGATATATTATTTCGAAAGAACTTTGATGGTGTTTTTCTGCGTTGTTTAGAAAAAGAGGAGTCCAAAAAAGTGTTGGTTGAACTTCATTCTTGTTATGTCGGTGGTCATTTTGGTGGAGATACCACTGCCCACAAAGTGATAAGGGTAGTTTACTATTGGCCTAACTTTTTTGAAGATGCGCATACGCTGTCCTGCAAGTGTGTAATCTGTCAAAAGGCTGCAGGATGGGTGAAAAAGGCAGCTTTTCCTTTGCAACCTGTTACTGTAGATGCACCTTTTCAACAATGGTGCCTAGACATTATAGGACCAATAAATCCCCCTTCTTCACAACAACACAAGTACATCCTCACAGCAACAGACTATTTTACAAGATGGTCTGAAGATTTACCTTTAAAAGTGATCAACACCAATCAGGTAGTGTCATTTCTGAACTCCCACATCATCACTCGATTTGAAATTCCTGAATGTCTAGTTTTTGACAATGCTTCGTATTTTTATTCACTAGATATGAATGTTTTCACTTTGGAAAAAGGGATTAAGTTGAAGTATTATGCCATATACTACCCTCAAGGGAACAGTCTATCTTAGTCGAAAATTAATAATTTAATCAAGATTATAAAAAGGACAGTTTCAGAAAACCACAAGAATTGGCACAATGCATTGTACAAAGCACTTTGGGCTGATAGGGTAACTCCAAAAGCCTCTATTGGTAATTCTCATTTCTTCCTCATCTACAGAAGAGAATCCATCCCCCCCTCACATGTTTTACTTCTTTCTCTGCAATAATCACAGAAAGTTCAAGAAGAAGAGTGTCCTCCTCTAGAAAACCGGATAAATGCTTTATTAAAACTAGAAGAGGTGAGAACACAAGCAAAACATAAACTGGATCAGCAACAACAAATTGTGAAGAGTTGGTTTGGTGCAAGTTCATCTTCTAATAGGAATTTTGATGTTGTGGATTTGGTTCTCAAGTGGGACAAAGTGCACGAGTGTAAGGGGGAACATACCAAGTCCCAAAACCTGTGGCTGAGACAATTTGTAATTTCTGAAAAATTGGGTCCTAGTTCATTTCGTCTGCATAACTTGGAGGGACAGCTGGGCACTTTCCTAGTGAATGGCCAGGCTCTCAAGAGATATTTTGCTTGATGATTTCTCATCCACCCTCTTGTAAATATTTTAAATTTTCTTTTCTGTTTTTTATTTTGGTTCTTTTCATTTTGCTTGATTTTGATTTGTTTTTTAAATAATCATGTCTGAATCACCATTGTTGAAGGGATTCAAAATTATTATTCATTAGCAACAGTTGATAACATTTCAAGCACCTGAACAATAAATGCTAAACTCAGATCAACATAAGTAAGTTTATGTGCAATCAGTGTTTCTAGTTTCTCACTAAAATCACAGGAAGACACGATTATCCTTAACAAACTTCTAACGTCATCCCTGTTTTAATGAGGACAAATCAATTGTGCTTCCCCATCCTAGAGATGATTTCTTAATAGAAATATAATTGTCCAAATCATGATGAAATTCATTAGAACAAAAAAATGATTCTTAAATGATCAATCTTTTCATTACCAGACTATGAGATCTTCAGTATCACCCCGCTCTCTTAAATATCATGAAGTTTCTGGAAATTTATAAACAAATTTTAGAGAGTTGGAAGCACTATAATGTGTGGGAGTTGTATGTAAACTAGTCAGGACACTGAATAGGTCTGCTGGCAGCGGGTAAATGCACACATGATACCAAAGAAACTTCGCTGGGGTACTGAACAGGCCTGTTGGCAGTGAAGCAATGTCGAGTTTAAGAAGACCCTCAGGTATGTCTTTTAATTTGATCAAGTATGAAGATGTTTTTATCATGAATGGATGACTCTTGGATAGGATAGAAGTACTAGAGTGGGTTAAATGACATCCCTATCGAGGCTATGGACACTTGTTGGCAGTGGTGGACCTGTCAACGATATCAAAGTTATCCGTATAAACATCGCTATACCTGTGATCTAAACAAGAAACTAGATTACAATTTCGGACAGAAATGCATTCAATGGTATGAATGTGTTATTTTTTGAGTTATTATCGGAACGCTTGATATGTCATTAACTGTTTCTAAAATTTATTTCATCTGTGCCCCTAACATAAATTTTCTAGTGATGTAGAGATAATTGCTTTGCCCAACGTGTCACCATTGTTGGCAGCCAACAATTCTGTCAAATTTTATCATAATTAAAAGACATCATAAAGGGATAAAATATTTCTATAGATGCCTCCTCCTTACATTTATAAATGTTTCTTTCTTTTGGTTTCAAGGAGATTCATTGGTTTAGCTGATTATATGAGTATTTCATTTAATTTTTTCATTTGTTTTGTTTAATTTCATGACTGCAAGCATGAAATTGAAACAAAATTTTGGCTTGGGTAATCATTTTTGCAGTTTGTGGTTTCTTCGTTTCTTTAGCTAAATAGATTACACTTCAAGGGAACCTATATGTTTATAAGTCTTAAGGTTTGTAAGCTTATTGATTAATCCATTGCCACAGTTTTATAATTCACTATGGGAAATATGACTTGATCATATCTATGGTTGATTATATGATTTTAATATTTGGTATGCCTAATCGTGTTGAACCTTGGATTAACATTTGAAATGTGTTCCTTTCTCTTACCAGTCATATCACTTTCATATCACCGTGATACAGGACTGTTGTACTCACAATTACACATCATCCTATTGTCCTGTACATTTAAGACTCTCATTCATTATTTGAATAGGCAGCTGAAAGTGGTTTAGGGTTAATGTTCATTGCGAATAGTGGTTTACAAGCCTGTGCGTCCTCTGGTTCTTTGTCATTCAAAGATAAAAATACCAAGCATGATAGCCTCCCAAGACCATAGGTATCATCCCTTTTCCGATTTTACAGACCTCTCCCTATTTTTTGTCTATTGGAAAATGAAGTCTCCCTCTCGTTGCCTTTATTGTGTCTGTTTGATAGAAACCACAACTCCCATGGTTCAAATTGAAACTAATGTCTCTCAAGCCCTTCTCGCCCACGACGATGCCATAAGCGATTTACAGGCCCATGACTAGGACATTTTCATCCAAAAGTTAGAGGGTTATAGCCTTACAGTCGCACAGGCTTTTGCTCAATCGTTTGATGGCTTTAGAGCCAAAATTGGGGATCTACAACTTGAAGTAACCGAGGAGTCTATAACACAAGCTACTGGATTGTCATGGGAGGGAAAAAAATGGTTCAAAAATGCCAAGTTAGAAAGTGGTCCTTGGTGTCTGTTCATGGTCTCTAAGAAAATGACATGCTTCCCTAAAGGTACACCTATTACTCTCTTAAAACCCATATGGCACTACCTCCTTCTAATTCTTAAATATTTTATAACTTGTGAGGGTAGGTATGGCTTAGTGTTTTTATATCACATCTGCCTATTGATGAGTTTCCTAGGGTTTAAGATAAATATGCCTTTCTATCTGGTTGATGAGCCTGCATAAAATGTCTAAGCGTTATCAGAAATAGAGTTTGAACCCTCTGTCTAGCCTCTTCCACCATGGGCTTATTCGAATTCTGCTGCTGTTGCATCTGGCCTAGATTGGGGACACTTGGGAAGACTTCCTGTGTAGAAACAATTTTTCCCTACCCAAGAGAACAGTAGACCCGCCTCTGCATTCCAATACAAACCCCTATCCTTGTAACCCAATGACCGAAATTCAAGGTGTTTATTCATATAGAGACCGTGCGCTCACTGAACCAAACTTTGTTACTATGCAAAACCCTTCAGGCAAGAAGCCACGATATAATTTCGTGCCCAGAAAATCATTAGAGGAGGTAATAGATGTATTAAAGGAGAAGGTTTCTCTTGCTCCTACTGATGAGCCAACTCGGGGTTTGAATGACAAACCAACTATTAAGAAAAATCACAAAAATAAGAAACAAGGTAACTCAAATTTGAGTTTTGTGAATAAGAGACCAGGCAGGTTAATATCCAGGAGTCTCAGAAATTGACAACAGGATCATCTGAGCTCGATCTCAGTGATCGAGGTCGATGATCACTTGACCGATGACGAGATCAATGATTTACTTTCCTGAGAATATGTGGATAACCAATGTCTCAGAAATGAAACCATTAGTGAAGCCATATAACATGATTTTGTTTCTAAACTACCTCCGTTTCTAAAAAATCAAGAAGGCTTCACTGGTATAGGCCATGATTTGAAACAAGAAACAGGAAAGACCGAAGCACCTATTGCTAAGTACACTCAATCTCAGCCTGCTATAGCACCTGTACAATGCAATAATTGTCTTGACTGGGTAGAACGATACTACAAAGACATACCATATTTACAGGCACAATTGAAACATTTGGCAGCTCGAAATTCCTTGCTTGAAAGAGAAAATCAAGAATTAAAGGCATGCGTCCACTCCAACACAGATCGGGCAAGTGCAAGGCCCAAACGAACTGGTAGTGTGATTATCAAGAACGCAACAAATTTCAATGCTATCATTAACTCGGAGTTATCAGACCCTTCATTGTCTAATCTCTAAAATGGTAAAAATGGTTTTGATTTGCTTTGCTTTGATTCTGTTATAAAAGTCAAATAGATGGATTTATTTTGATTTTCTTTGTTAATATAAGACTAGCTACATAATCTCACAATTCTGTAGCTAGTCTATTTTTGAATGTTAGTTTGTATTGTTTTCTAAAATGCAATTTTGTTTTGTCATTTTCAGGGTAATAACAATTATGATTCTATTCACAAGGAGAAGTAATCATGGGTCATGTGCTGCATAGATTAGTAATCTCTCTTTTTGTTGATAAAACTATGACATTATGTAATTAATTTTGAAAAACAAACTCCTACAGGAGTATTTCTCTGTTATTCTATTTTTTGTAAAGCAATCTATTTTTTTGGGATTACCCTCTATCTTGCATGATAAGAGGTTGTTAATCCAGGACTAGTTTAAATAGTGGTTACTGTTTAGTAATAAAGATAACTTTTGCTAGAATACAATATGGACATGTGATTTTGAGAATGGATATGGGGAAGCGATTCACCATTGGCTTTAGACTTGTGTGATGCTTATTCCATTCTGTTCTTCTGTTACCTCTGTATTATGATATATTATTATGGTCAATTTAGCTTTAGCCTAGTCATCATATGGTGTTTCATATCGTAAAAAATTTAGATGTTGTCCATAATTTGTCATTCCATTTTGTATGTGTGATCAATCTATCATTTGATTATTATTGAATTTATTTCAGATGTTAAATGGTTGACAATATTAATACTTTGAATTGAGTTTCCTTTCGTTCTAAGTTATTGATTATCATAAGATCACAACATTTTTCCAGTTATCATTCTGTTGTTATATTCTCACTCCAACACATCAAACACTTCTTTGAATTTATTCTGGAAGTACTAGTATTGTCATGTCACAGGTTTCCCTTACATGAAGGACTAGTAGGATCTCGAACAACACAGGGAGATAATCTCATTTTAGCTTATTAGTTACAGGTTAGTCTGTGTGTTATTTAATTAAATTATTTATTAATGAAACGATGACTACATTAATTATCTTTGATTGTTTCTATGTTATCGTTTCAATTGTACTTTCTTATTGTTTATTAGTTTAAAATCTTTAAACATTCAAAAAGAAAACAAAAATATGTATGTTCTTTCTTTATCCTGTTTAGAAACACTATTATGAACATTCATTTCACAAGATTTCAAGTAAACCTTGCATGTTGTATATAGACTGTTTATAATCATTTGTATATATTCATGTTTCTATTTGAACACTTGTAATTAGTAAACATATATTTTTAGTATCATAGATCTAGATTAGTTTATTGCTTTTATCATTTTTAGGACTTTAGCTGGCTAACAGAGCCATTTAACCCGTCAGGTCAGTTCATTCCAAACGGCTTGGGTTAATTAGACAATCCTGGTTCGGAACTGACCTTCCAGTTGACGGTGTGTCACTTACGCCCGTCAACACCCGCGCAGCTAGACATTTTCGAAAAAATGACTAAGTGATGAGAAAGATAAAGTAGAGGGAAAAGAGAAACGAGAATTTGGTTAAGTATAGAAGACAGAAAATAAGGGCTAATATATTCACATCTATAATAGATATTCCATTTCCTGGAAAGATCTTTTCTGCATGTTTCTGGAGAAGTTATATACTTATTGCATATACTTGGAAAGAAGTGCGAAGGTGGTGGGCACAAAAAACAACGACTAGGAATTGGAAATTGTCTAAACTTGCCAACCCGATGATCCGTGAAAGAGATTGCAAGAAATGGCCATGGAAAGAGGTCAGACAGGATTCAAAATAAGATGACAAGGGTTCCCAACGAGACATGAGGTCGCGACGGTCAAATTTTATTGATAGGAACTTTTGAGTTCATATTGTGTAACATGGAAGAGGGCCTGATGTAGGAATCTGGAAGTCAATTTGTATATCGTGGAAGCCGGGGGGCTATTTGCAGGTCAAGGAACACTAGAAGTGCACTCCGCCTGTTCGGGAATCCGCAAGCGAAAAATTCAGGTAAGTATGGAATTGGAGGCACAAAAGAGATTCCAAGAAATGGAGAAATATGGAAAGCAGACATAGGGGCTTCAAAACGGGGTGACAATAGTTCCCCTGGAGGCCTAAGGACCCGAAGCTCAAATTGCAGGTCACAAAACTTTCATGTGCAAACTATGTATCATGGAAGAGGGTATGATGTGGGAGTGCGGCAGTAAATTTGTATATTGCGGAGGTATGGGTGTTGTTTGCAGGCCACAGAACAATGGAAGTGCAATATAGAGCCCGCCTGCTGGGGAATCCGTGATCTGAAAAGTGCATAGGAATTGAATGGCTAGTGGTTGATCGGAGTCGCGATATAAAGGAACGAGCACAAATGTGAACCCTTGAGTCATTCAACGCACACATTGAGACATTTTCGGAAAAATGACTAAGTAACGAGAAAGAGAGAGTAGAGGGGAAAAAGAAATGAAAATTTGGTCAAGTATAGAAGAGGGAAAAGAAGGTCCAATATATTCAAATATGCAATACATATTACATTTCCTAGAAGGATCTTTTATGTATGTTTCTAGAGAAGTTGTATACATATTGCATATACTTGGAAAGAAATATGAAGGTAGCGGGCAAAGGAAACAACTAGAAATTTGAAATTTCCTGAACCCACGAACTCGACGATCTGCGAAAGAGATGTCAAGAAATGGTCAAGTGTGGAAAGCGGTCGGACGGGCTTCAAAATAGGGTGGCGGGTTCTCGAGGAGACGTAAGGCCCCGACTGTCAAATTGTATATATCAGAACATTTCAGTGAAAAATGTGTAACATGGAAGAGGGGATGATGTGGGAGTCGAGAAGTAAATCTTCATATCCCAGAAGATGGAGTGTTGTTTGCAGGCCACAAAACAATGGAAAGTGAAATTTAGACAAAGGGGAAGTGCTTGGTCAAAACACGTGAATCCGCCAACCAACACAACAAGACATTTTCGGAAAAAAAACGACTAAGTAACCAAAAAGAGAAACTACAAGGGATAAAAGAGTGGGAAAATAGAAAGGCGGAGGGAAATTTTCGTAAGCGGGAATTGGTTTCAAACAAGCCCCATTGTTACAAAACCATCATTTTCTAGTAATTGTCAGCAAATGCTTTGTTGAAGAATAGATTTTATTGCAACTTGTGGGAGTAAGTGTGTTCTTGATACATTCTTCCATGACTGTAACATATTAACTTATGTATTAAGATTCTTGCATTATGGGTTGTTAGAATTAAATATTAATAATTGCATGTCTAGAAACAAGAATGACGATCTTGCTGCAACATTGTGATTTGGTATTGTTATGTTCTAACTGCATTACGAATAAAATTGAACGTTGGTTTGAAACTGTCTGAAATTCATTTTTTGTTTCCATAAAAGCGTGATGGATTGACATAGTGTATTGTCATATAATTGTTAGATGCTCCATTTTAGAACAAATTACCTAAGAAAATACAATATCGAAGAACTACGAGACTATCGAACCATGCCAATGAGAAGAGGTGTTAAATCTAGAAAAGAAGCAGCAACCAAGACTCCAAGGCAATTTTTTTAATAGTAAATCCATTAAAAAAAATAATATGAGCATTGTATATCTATCCTTAGAAATTGGACCAAGTTCTTTGGGCCAAAACATTAAACATATTTTCCATAAACACAACCATAAGATCTGCAACATGCAGGAGCCATCGAGATTCTCTTCAACATGCACACAAAACTGATTACCATGCTTTTTTTTTAGGAAATCCTTGCAGTCTTATTCTCGGTGGATCAATGTTCGTTGCCCCGATCTCAATATTTTGCGGAAGACCTGAGCCGACAAAGAAACAGGAGAGTAGTTCCGTAGTGGAATAAATCCTTGGATTGAAGCAGATGAACAACAATCTCGTGGTAAAATTGATAGTTCTCACAAGATTCCCGTGAGGAAGAAGACAAAAAATGTTGCAGGGAAAACATAATAGCCCTTAACTGAAATTTAGGACACACCAAGAAACCACCTCCTCACAGTAAAAAAATTTAGGGACACAGGTTGCACGTGCAATTCCAGAGGCCCAAATTAGTCCATTCTGGGTGGAAGGATATGACTAGTAGGAATATGTCCTGCACCAGTGGGATTTCTGGTCCTCATTCCCTAAGATGTTAATTGTATATCCAGAGAACATGACAGTGGTCCCGCAATTGAATAGTTTTTTGGCTTGAAATATATCTCTGGGAGCATCAACAGATCATTTCCTTACAGTGAAAGACTTCTAACCAGAACAGACTAATTTGGACCTATGGAATTCCTACTTTCAAGCTGCAAACTGGCTATTGCATTGAGCGTCGGTTTCTTTTATGAAAATACTTCTTTTTGTGTTGTCAGGACCTCCATCATCGAGCTGAGAAGTGCTGCCCGTTATGGTTGATTTCAATTTGGGCGTAGGAGTGGGAACAATCTCTGCATTGCCATCATCCATTGTCGTATCATCGTCCATCAGATCATCTTCTTCTGGCTCAAAATCCATTGCATCAGCCTCTGCACCAGCCATCAATGCAAGTGGGCAGGTTGTTTGAGCAGGTAGTGTTGCCTTGGAATTCTTTGGCTTGAAATATATCTCTCGGTGCACCAAGGGACCATCTCCTTTTTTTATCCTAGGCGGAGGGAGATGAGTAGTAAGAATATGCCCTAGAATACTGGAACCTCTGGCCATCATGCTCGAAGGTGTTTATTGTATCTAGACAGAACTGCTGTGGAACTGATGCCATAAGTTAATGATAATTTTTGTTTTCTCTAGACAATGTTTGAAATGAAAATTGGGGAGGGATAATATAACCCTCCGCAAATCTTGTTTTAATGTGTATCAAAGGAAGATCTCCTCGAGCCTTTCGCTGATTAATGACAATCTCTAGGGTTCGTACGTAATGATTTGTTACCATTCAAGCTTACTAATTTCATATTTAGAAAAAAGTGCGAAGGTGGCGGTGACGACGAAGAGCGATTAGGAATTAGAGATTTTGTAAAGGCGCCAACCGATTGACGCACGAAATATATTGCATTATGTTTGAAATGAATACTTGGAAAGGATAACACTCTTCTCTGCAAATATTGGTTTAATTTGTATTAATGACAGATCTTCTCCGGCCTTCCGGACATTAATGATAATCTTAATAGTTCTTTCACAATGAACTACTAACATTAAAGGTTAATAATTACATATCTAGAAAGAAGTACGAAGGTAGCAGGGATGGCAAAGAGCGACTAAGCATTGTACATTTCGTCCACCTACCAACCCGCGAAACAGATTCCAAGAAATGCCCAAGTATGGAAAGAGGTCGGGTAGGTTTCAAAAATAGGGTCACAAGATATACCCAGCAGACGTGAGGGGTCGATGGTCAAATTGTATGTCACAATGACATATTTTGGCCATCAATTTGTATATAGTGGAATTTCGGGTGTTGTTTGTACATAGGGGAACACTGGAAGTGCAATTTTGAGCAAGCAATTTGTATATTGCAGAACTCCGGGTGTTGTATATAAAAGCAGGAGACATTCGGAAAAAGGACACGTTCGGAAAAAGGACCAAGTAAACAGAAAGCGAAATAAAATGAGATAAAGGAGAATTTGTTTCCTAATTTGTAGATCGTGGAAGTCCGGGTGCTATTTGCAGGTGGCAGAACAATAGAAATGCAATGTTGAACCCGCCTATCTGGGAACCTGTGATTCAAAAAGTTTTTTCAATATGAAATGGAGAAGTGGTCGGTCAGGCTAGTGATATAAAAGTAACAATGGAAATTTGAAGACATGAATCCGCCAACTCCCGCCGGGTGTTGTATATAAAAGGAGACATTCAAAAAAAGGAACAAGTAAACAGAAAGCAAAAGCAAATGAAATAAAGGGGAATTTATTTTCTAATTTGTAGATCGCGGAAGTCTGGGTGCTATTTGCAGGCGACAGAACAATGGAAATACAATGTTGAACCCGCCTATCCAGGAACCCACCTATCTGGGAACCCACGATTCAAAAATTTTGTTCAATATAAAACAAGGAAGCGGTCGGTTGGCCTGGTGATATAAAAGTAACAATGGAAATCTGAAGACGTGAATCCACCAACTCCCGCACCTAGACATTTTCTGAAAAATGAGTAAGTAACCATGAAGGGAAAGCAGAGGGAAAAAAGAAAGGGGATGACAATTTTCGGAAGTGCGAATTGGTGTAAGAAAGCCCCATTGATGGTATTAACAATAACTATGAAGTGCATTAAACATGTGAATAGGTTATTCAATCAAGGAATAGATACAACGAGCCATGCTTATAGTTTCCAGGATTTGTTTGTATAAGATAAGCATCGAAAAGCTACAAGAAAATCAATTTTGGGATGTTTAAGTAAAGTTATTGTACTGCTAGCTTCACCGCAAGTATAACAACGACGAATTTGAATTTTAATGTCCTCTCGTTGATATGATAGTTCCATTGGACTTTGGATAATATATATTCTTTTATTTCAAATTATTCCAGAAGATTAATTTTCCTAAGTTCATCGATCAAGGAAAAGTGCTAAAAACGAGATAAAGGGGAATTTGTTTGCTAATTTGTAGATCGTGGAAGTCCGGGTGTTGTTTTCAGGCGGCGGAACAATGGAAACACAATGTTGAAATCGCCTATCCGAGAACCCACAATCCAAAAATTTTGTTCAATATGAAACGGGGAAGTGGTTGGTCGGGCTAGTGATATAAAAGTAAGTGGAAATCTAAGGACGTGAATCTGCCAACTCTCGCACCTAGACATTTTCCAAAAAATGAGTAAGTAACCATAAATGGAAAGCAGAGGGAAAAAAGAAAGGGGATGGAAATTTTCGGAAGAGGGAATTGGTGTAAGAAAGCCCCATTGATGGTCTTAACAGTAATTATGAAGTGAATTAAACTTGTGAATAGGTTCTTCAATCAAGGAATAGATACAGCGAGCCATACTTATAGTTTCCAGGATCTGTTTGTATAAGAGAAGTGTCAAAAAGCTACAAGAAAATCAATTTTGGGACGTGTAAGTAAATTTTTTGTACTGTCAGCTTCACCGCAAGTATAACAAAGACAAATTTGAATTTTCATGTCCTCTCGTTGATATGATAGTTCCATTGGACTTCACATAGTATATATTCTCTTGTTTCAAATTATTCCGGGAGATTAATTTTGCTAAGTTCATCGATCAAGGAAAAGTGCTTAAAACAAGATAAATGGGAATTTGTTTGCTAATTTGTAGATCGCGGAAGTCTGAGTGTTTTTTGCAGGTGGCGGAACAATGGAAACACAATGTTGAATCCGCCAACTTCCTCACCTAGACATTTTCTGAAAAACGAGTAAGTAACCAGAAAGGGAAAGTAGAGGGAAAAAAGAAAGGGGATGACAATTTTCGGAAGTGGGAATTGGTGTAAGAAAGCCCCATTGATGGTCTTAACAATAACTATGAAGTGCATTAAACATGTGAACAGGTTCTTCAATCAAGGAATAGATATAGAGCCATGCTTATAGTTTCCAAGATCTGCTTGTATAAGAGAAGCATTGAAAAGGTACAAGAAAATCAATTTTGGGATGTCTAAGATAAGTTATTGTACTGTCAGCTTCACCGCATGTATAACAATGACAAATTTGAATTTTAATGTCCCCTCATTGATATGATAGTTCCATTGGACTTCGCATAGTATATATTCTTTTATTTCAAATTATTCCAAGAGATTAATTTTGCTAAGTTCATCGATCAAGGAAAAGTGTTAAAATGAGCCACATACTACATTTGCGTCACAGAGCATATATTAAAGAGAAAATCATGTCCTCTATAGTCTTTAAGATCATAGAAAAACTGTGAAGATCTTGAATGTATTCTTAATTTTCCAGAATGAAGCATACAACCAAGAACCAAGTAAACACCAAATGTATTGAAAGTTGAGGCAAAAGGCAGCGCATGAACACAGAAGGCCTCAAGCAAGATCCCACAAGGTTCCATAGAGGAGTACACATCAACCTTTGCATCAAACAATTTGATATATATAAAAAACACATCGTGGCATTGGTTTTGTCTTACATATGGTATATGTTCCCACGAGAAAATAACCGGGGCGATGGGATATGAACAAAAGTCTACCAAACACAAGACAACACAAAACCAGTGGAGCTTCGCCACTATACGCTAGCTATAATAAAACCTCAAAATGGGGAACAAGAAAGTTGTCAATTACTATTTTACCATTAAGCAAGATCACTATAGAAATTTTCTTCTGATAGTGCTATGGTCTATCACTACCAGTTTTAACAATGGAAAATTTCCAATATTATTTGAAATTCCTGATGATTCTACCTAGAGGAGAAAGCTATTTCGACGGTTCAAAGGATGGGCCCGAGTTATTTACAGTTGGATACTTTTATGGGGTTTTCTCTCATGCTTCCCATTTTTGAAATGAACAATCTTATGCGCGTACAATATCTATAGCGAGATATGAAAATATCAAGCTCATGCTTAAATTCATGCTGAGTCCTTTTTTTTTTTCAATTAGGGCATCGAGAAAATGCAGATACCATACCATAAATGTATAGTTGGAGACCAATTTTTATTTTATTCGGGCACCCAAAAAAAATGCAAAAATCCTTCCATGGCTATATAGTTGGAAAACAATTGTCCAACTTGGGCACCCAAAAAATGTGCAGACTCCTCCATCAAAGCCACAACCAACCACCATTTTTTTTTTATTTGCACACTGAAACAAATATGCAAAATTATTACTGGGAGATGCAAAAAAACATCAAAATAACAACATCGGTTGCATTTGTAATTAGATTCTCCTTATTGTTTCAAGTGCACAATAAGAGACAAAATCTATGGAAAGATAATTTTACAGCTATAGATGTAAAATTCGAGGAACTCGAGTCCAACGAACATTCATTTGGGTGTTGAAGAAAAATTACAGACACACATGAGATATTTTTGTTTCCTACCAAAGCTTGATATGATTTTTTTTTTTTTTCAGCCGATATGCAATATTGCATTGTCCTCATTTAAGGTAAATTTTCTATGTATCCGAAAGTCGCGCAGCATGTAGACACTGTTTTCCTTTTTTTGTAGGTATGCTTCATATGACAATTCTGCTAAACTAGGAAGCACATCTTGTAACATAGGTTTTCTAATTGTACAATGCACGGTTGTGTTGCCCACGGTTCGAATGGCAACATTGAGGAAATGTCTATAAATGTATGGACATTTTTTACTGCATCACAGACAATCAATCATATCATCACTTATGAAAGCAGAAGCAGAAGCAGAAGCATGAGAGTTTCATTTCGCACATACAGGCTCAAAGGGGGTTGGGTACGTATTCACTGCAACCAAATCACCTTCAACCTAGAAACGTGAGAATAGCAGTTAATATATTGAACAATATAATATACAACTGCACCCAAAAAACTAAAAAAACCGCAGAAATTTGGTGAAGGCTATTTGTATGAGCAAAGTGAGGATGAATCTGTAGATGTATACACACAACAGTTGTAGAGCTAGTTAGTTTCCTGAGATCCTGTACTATGTCTTCTTGCAATTCTATTACAAATGTTGCTTGGATTGTGGGAAAGATCCTTTCTTTAATATCTCTTTTCTTTGTTATATTTTTGAAGAGCATAAGTGGAAATTTCCCTTTATGCAATTGTTGTTCCATTGAGGAAAAACAAATTTGAATAGGTATCGAACAATTGCAGCTACAACATGGAACAATGCAATATTTTTGTAACTTAACCAAGATACATGGACATGTGAAAGTAAAGGACAAAACTGGATATGGAGAATGGTACCATTGCCTTGTCATTGTCTGACTCTCCATATTTTATATGGAGAATGTGTTGCGAGCCAAGTTTTCTCATGAGTGTGACAACTGCACCAATGGTTCTGATTGGGTAAATGTCGTTGCTCTGTGCAACTTGGTTGATAGTTGTGTCTGGGACGAAACGATATTTTGAACAAATAGCGAGAATTTTTTCCACAATACCCGTTTCGTTGAGTGATATAATCCGATCACAATCACCATGGTCATACACAGTTTTGGGCAATATATTAAAATTTGTAATGGATATCCCATTACCTGGCAATATCTTTTCGGCATGTTTCTGGACAAGTTGTGTAGGAATAGTCAGTGTGACTGTCATCAAGGCCTCCTTCTCTGTCATGTCATCACATATAATGGATCTAGTTTTGTTTTCCTTGTCCAAGTAGGTGCTATAGATGACCATTATGTCCCCGATGAACACTTGTCCAGTTCAGCGGCTGTTCAAGCCCTCTATTGATAGTATTTTGGGTGTTACAAGTTTAGACCTGGTGACAATTTTTGAACAAGAAAAGTAATGCGAATGGTAGTGTGCATTATGTTTTTGTTTTCTTTTTTTCCTGGCATAAATGTACAAGTAGATGCACAACTTGGATGAACTATGGAGCTTGAGTTTTGCAACCATACCTCTTAGTCTTCAGAACCTGTGCTATGTTCAGTGTCTCACTTGCACTTGTTGATTCTTCTTGTGAACTGCAAAGTATGTGTGTAACATCCCTCTCTGGCGCACTGAGAACACTTATTATTTGAGGACACTTGCTCGCAAGTGATCTGGACCCTTTTTGACGTTAGACCTATTATATTTGATTATGATGTGATTGACAGATGACATGATGTGTTACTATTGATGTAGACGGGTGCTATTGACTTAGTTTGATTGAGTGTGCAGGGTTTTTGACCTTGAGGATGCAGAGGCATCGGTAGAACCCCCTTGGACTCCGGACTGAGTCAGGGAGTGTGCTTTTGGGTTGATATGTTTATTATGATGTTTCATTTGATTGATGATTTGATGTTGACATTCCTGACATGATTATTGATGATGCAGGCTGACGATAGCTTGCCGACTTGACTCACATATGGAGTAAAGGGGCCACACACGATTGCAGAGAGGTTGAGGGAGAGGGGTGGACAACAGCCCTGCCACCGTCTGCTAGCACTCTCGTCGTGGCTCGAACTGTAGGTTAACGATTACCTAGTTCGAGAGGGCCCACGATGCCGTGAGGGATGACTGCGATAGTCGCTCACGTTGATTCTAAGGGGCGCGCAATAAGGCGAGGGCCTTATTCCTTGGAGCCCTTAGTCTCCTACTAGTTCACCTGGCAGAGTATTGACTCCAGGGGTTATAGAGGTCTACCAATCAGTTCAATTGGCGAGTGGCACCCTTGGAGCACGTGGTGCATCCTGAAGGGCACGTCGCACAGAAGAAACTCAGTCGATGAGTGGCACCCTTGGAGCACGTGGTGCATCCTGAAGGGCACGTCGCCTAAAGAAATTCCAGAGGTGAGAGGCACCCTTGGCGCACGTGGTGCGACCTGAAGGGCACGTCGCAATATAGGTGGTTGAAGGAGTCAACCTAAGTAACCCTAAGTCATCAGCACCTAAATAAAACCTTAAGCATTACCCTTAACCAATCGTCGCCTAACTCAGAATCTAAACCCTAAGCCTAAGACCTTATAGAAACTGGGGGGAAATTTTAGTGTGGCCTTAACAAATGAAAATTTCAAAAAAAAAAAGAAAACAAAAACTCAGACCATCACCCTCTCTTTGTCCTTGTCTACTTAATAAAACTATCCTCCATCGCCTAGATCTTCCAGTATTCATCTCCCTTTTTACTTGTCTAAGTTCACATTACTATATCGTCATCCCTCCTCGTAATTCCTCTTTATTCGTTTTTGTAATACATTTATTTTTCCCCTATACTGGTTTGCCATCGCCTTAATCTCTCATTATCCTAAATATACAGATATATTAATGGTAAATTAAATGATGGATAATGATAAACTACAATGATGAATGCATGCTTGTTAATAGAAAAATGAAAATATATATATATATATATGTATATTTATATTATAAACAAATTATAAACAAATAAAGTTAAGCATGTGAAAATAAAAGGAAATTAAAAATCAGTGCACATGCCCTTTGAGTTTTTGAAAAGAAAAATAAAAATGAAATATATAAACAAAATAAACTAAAAAGAAAAATAAGAAAGTCAAAAGAGGAAAAGGGGGGGAAAACCTAAGAAAAAGAAGAATTAGGGTTTGAGACTGATAAAAAGAAAGGGAGAGGGGGAAAAGGGGGAGTTTTTGGAGTTTGGGGATTGTTATGCTAGAGGCTAGAGAGACTGGACTGATTTTCTGGTAGGAGTTGGGAATCCTCAGCAGACTTGAGTGGTAGCTCAGCCCTGGAGGCGAGCTGAGGAGCTAGTTACTCTCTGATTGTGTGTGGCCCCTTTGCGGCTCGGGGGGCTGAGGGGGAAGAAGAGTACCCCTAGCATTTGGCTGGGAGGTACCGGTGATTTCTTTGTGGTCGGAAAGTGGGAGCGTCAAGGAGCGCGCGGGCACCAACCGGAGCAAGGCAAGCAGGCCAAGGTATGTTTTGGTATTGATGGAATGGCTGTGTTTATATTTGATGAATGCTTTCAGTTATGATAAGGATTAGATAGAATGGTTGCAAATTCTTTTTACTGGGCATTTTCCACTGTGGGTTTTTCCTTTCCTGGGATGGGCATTTTTAGATATATAAAGGAATTTCTCCTTCCTTTTCGGTGGGTTTCCTCTTATTGCTAGGCGTTTTCCATGACTGTCATACAAAAATTTCTACGGTGGGATATTTCTACATTGGCGTACTATATCTTCCGTGGGTGTGTTTTGTGGGTATCCTTCTTTATATCTTGGGCATTTTATACATACTGTGGGCTAGATTCCAGCGGGCCTTCTCCTTCACCGGGGCACTGTTTTTATTTCCTCTCGCTCAACTGAATATGCTCAAACTCTTACCCGGTCTGTTACCTGTGTTTCCAATGCCTTTGCCTTTGTTGCTAGTGCTTCTTTCTCTGTCACTGATGTTGACTGTATTTATAAGAACACTAATTAAATGTGCTGGCTTCAATCCTTGTGCCCTCTCGTTCTACCTGAACACCATGTATGATGCACGTTGGGATTTCTGGGGCGGAGGTCTTGAGCCCTAACCTTGGCCGACTCATTTTAAAACAGTTAGGTGTCAATTTATTTTCCCTTTGAACTGTGTTGCAGCAACAGCCACAACAAGGTGGCTTCCTGATGCGTTTATTTATTGAAATAGTGATAGCTTTCCTTTGAATTGAAATTCATTTTGCCAGGGTTTACGGGTATCCAATCGCGGGGCTATTTTTGTATTACCGCGGCTACTTTTTGTGTGGTGACAGAATTAAGTTATCCTCTTCGTAGTGGTTTAGTTATTATACCTAGGATTGATGATTTAGATTGTGACTAATTAATGTTGCTGTAAATTTTCCTCTTTATAACTTGTTGCCCGTGGCCTTTGGAAAAAACAAATCACCGTCGTTCGTTGTGAAATTCGGGCGTTTCCTTCAATGGCAATTGTGTTATCCTTTGTTGTAAATTCATTTATAATGGTATGCATTCCATAACAGTGAGCGTGCTAACTTGTTAGTTCGTGCATTTTATCCCAGAACGGGAAACCCTCCAGTTCGATGAGAGTGTTATGACAGTGGGCATTTTAGCTGGTGTGCATGGAGTTACAGTTCAAAGCTCTCTGTAGTTTAATAATAGATCCTTTAAGCAAATTATATAAAAAGCAGGAATGACTTGTGCACTAATCAAACTGCTACGCTGTATATTACCCGAGCATTGACAAAATGAGACTCCAAATTAGAATACGGAAAAATTTAATTTAATAATTTTAATTAATTAAAAACTCCTTCTAATATAGTATCAGAATTATTAAACGATTTTAAAAAGGCATAAGTAATGTTTCCCCATTGCTTATGTGTACCATTTTATAAGACCCAATTTAGACTATTCGAAATTATCAAATTTTTAATTGAGTTACAGTGGGTGGTAAATGCCACATCTGTACCCTTGCCCTCCCCTGGTGCGCTGTGCGGCTGCGTTGTACAACAGTGTGTTGTTATTACAGTAGTGCCTTGACATTTTGCAGTTCCTCGTGTTGTCGGTGGGGGACAGCCACTCGGCGGTGACCCCAGCGACTGTCCAGGCGTCTCCCTGGCGGTTCCCTTACCTCCGCTTTAATGCAGCTCTGACTGGCACACTGGTCGAGGACCCTAAGAACCCCAGATTTTATGTTTTAAATTATGAGTTTAAGAATGACGCTCAAGTTGCCAGGATAACCCTGATTTATTTAAATTAGGGTTTAAAACAAAAAACCAATAAATGATGATGTCGTCTGTGTAACCTGGTTTTACTTAAGTCATTACTAAGTAAGAATTCCATATTAATGAAGGTGCACGAGCTGCATGTTAATACGTGTCAATTTTCAAGGTTAGTACTTGTCTAAATGGCAAATTTAATATTATATAAATTAAAATGCTAACGCTGGGTGGAACAGCAAATGTAAGTAATTGCTAATTGCCAGATTAATATTATTAATGAAATGTTAATTCTAGAGAAATTGCAATGTTAAGAATTTGGTTGCTTATTGTTCAATTGCAAAATTAATATTATTAATGGAATGTTAATACCAGTCGAACTGCAACGATAAGTAGTGGTTCATTTGCAACTGTTCGTATTATTAATGGAATATTAATGCGGGTGGAATTTTCGATGTTAAGTAATTATTAATGCGCAATATTAATATTATTTACTAGAATGTTATTTCTAGTTGAATCACAGTATTGAGTATTTGTTTAATTGAAATACTAATATTATTTAATTGAATGGTAATGCTGGTAGAATTGCAATGTTTAGGGATTGTTTACTTATTTTGCAGTGGAAATATTATTATTATTTAATGGAAAAGTTAATACTCGTTGAAGGGCAAGGTTAAGTAGTGGGTTTAATTGCCATGTTCATTGTAGGATGGAAGGTTAATGTTAAATGTTTAATTGCAATATGAATACTAGTAATTGAATGTTAATGTGGGTTGAATTGAAATATTGAGTAATTGTTCAAATTGAAATGTTGATGGGGATGCTTAAGTTGCGGGGTTAATATTTGTTAAATGAAGGTTCGAGATGATATTTAGATCGCAATGTTATTATTGGCTAAATTGAAGTGTTAATGTTAACTTAAGGTTTTGCAATGCTATGGTTGTTAGGTTATTAGAATGGATGGTAATAAATGGGTAGGAAGGGCAAGTTAATAAGGAGAATGTAATGTCAGGGGTTTACCATTATGGTATGATGTCGTGCTCGCTTATGGCGATTAATAGAAAAATGCAAGCGTTTGTGCTTACTGCCTGTCCCTGATTTGTAGTACTGGGTGGTATTGTATTGCGTAGTATGTTCGTGTCGGGCGAGATATAGACACCTCCTGTAGCTCAGTATTTGTGTCTGTGTGTAAATTCGGTGGAAGGAATCTAGTGCCGTATCAAGAGTCTCGGGCTGTTTAAAGGCACAGTTCCACTCTTGCGACACACTCTGAGCCGTATTAGTAGTCTCGGGCTGTTTAGAGGCACAGTTCCACTACTGCGACTCTACTGTTGGATCCTTTCATTTTGTGGCAGTACTGTACTTAACCCCTGGTGTCTGTTCCTGCTTACAGCTGCTAGTTGCACGCCTTATGTCCAGGGGCGTTTATTTCTTGTTGTCACTGTGATATGTCAGGTCGTCTTGATTGTGTTCATCCTACTTGCGTCTTGTTGGTTCGAGTGTTGACGTAGAGTCAAGAAGGTTGTTCTTCTACATGCGCGCACACACTTTAACAAAAAAATTTGGCACCTATTTTCGGAGTTGTTGTCGTAACCAGGAAGGTCGTTACAATGTGTTGCAGATGAAATCAACATATTCACCATGCAATAGATGAATAAATAACTGAGGATATGTGTTTGGTAAACATACGAGGAACATAATGTATGCATATTTACCTTTGGCCTTGTCGGTCTGCTGATGTCTGGGATGATTGACTGTTCATGGCTATGTCACTAGTCCAAATTTTTCTGATGCAAGCATGTGTAGATGAACATCAGAAGGAATAAACAAGCATATGCATTGTATATTGTCTGTAATTGTTCTTAATGTCACATGCAGGTTTGAAGGAGATGGAATATGAAATAGGGAGTCAAGGGATACTTAGGAAACATGAGGACCCAAGGGTCAAATTGTATGCCTCAAATTTTTTGATTGAAAAAATGTGTAACAATAAATAGGGCTTGATGGTGGGGCATGACGGCCAATCTGTATATCATGGAACCTCTGAAGCCAGAGGCACAATCTTGAACCTACTATCCCAGCACCCGCAATCGAGAAAGTGGGTAAGTATGGAATAAGGTAGAAGCATGACCATAAATGTGAACCTGTGAGTCCGCCAACACATGCACCAAGGCATTTTCGGAAAGACGACTAAGAAGAGCAATAAGAAAGAAAAAGGGATAATAGAAAATGGAAAAAATAGAAATGGGGAGGGCACAAAGGCCCATTGTTTCCAAATCATCATTTTCTAGTCCAATATTATATGCCCCCACCCGTTTTGTGTGTTTAATTTACTAGCGAAGTTGGTATACCTTTTCGAAGATTGTACCACAGACCCCTCTGTTGTTGCATATAAGAATTCATCTTCTTGTTCAACCAATTTGTTTCTTCCAAGGTAGCAACGCCGAATATACAGTGGACATGAAGGAAAGTTAGTATGGAGAAAGACATGTAAAAGAAAGAAATACAGTTCTATTTATTTCAATGTAGCAACAAAGAGAATACGATTCACATGAGAATAAGCAGAAAGATACGTAGTATATACATACAGTAAAAAAGGTGCAAAGCAGTAGAACAAGTAGAATAAATACACGGACAATAAATGAAATACTAAACACTGGAATATGAAATAAGAGTACAGGTATGCACCTATGTAACTCCTCGTCTAAATTCGTGCCAAAGAGTCCATCGTCCTCTCCTGCCACTCTGTTTGTTTAAATGTAACAATGCAGGAAAAATACAATGGACATGAAGGAAGTTAGTATGCAGGAAGACATGTAATGAAGATAAGTTATTATGTAGGAAGGTACACAATATCTACATACAATAAACTAGGTGAACACATATACAAACAATAAATGAAAAAAAAAAAGAAGGGATATGAAATAACAGTACAAGAATGTACCTTTGTATCTCCTCTTCCATCGTTGTAGTTAAGACTCTGTCGTTTTCTCCAGCTATTCTGTTTGTTTGAATGCGGGAATGCACAAAATACAATGAACATGAATGGAAGCTGGTATGTAGCGGAGAACAAGTAATATGTACACACAGTAAATGAGAATCAATGAATAGAATAAAAGATAGTCAGAAACATGAACCTTTTCTTTTCTCCATCCATGGTTGTAAATATATAAAGTTTTTCCTTGCCCAAAATATATTACAAGCCACAAAATATGAAGAAATTGCATGGCCATAGCTAAATGATTTTGGTTTTCTGTGGCAAAGTATCCAGATATTCTTCCAGACATGGAAATACAATTTTGCAGTATCTTTGGTGTACATATCATATCTCAAGTACAAGACAAATTGTATTGTGGTAACACTAGTCTATGTAGAGGATAAATAAGTTGTATTGTGATATGGGCACATTCCACCATATATGGTTAATAAGTGTGTTTTGCACATGTTTTATTTTAACAAAATAACAATGGATATTGAAATTGCACATGTAGTTGTCCAATTATTTCTTATGCCACTATTTTGTATCATGTCAACACTAAAGTACCAACAAAATTTTACAACAGAATATGCACACATAGAACAGGCGCCAGATCTCGACTTTGCTAGACATGGAAAACAACACAAACATAGGTCCACTCGTGGGTGCATGATCTGAGCACTACAAAGCACCCCAAAAAAGAAAAAACAGCTCCAACTGTTGGCACAGGACCCCAACCTTGCAAAGCCGAAGTAAACAAAAGAAAACAATAAGCACCAAACCAACGAGAAAGAACGAACATGCCCAACTGTAGCCCCAGGGCCCCAAACTCGTAAACTTGAGCCAAACAACAACAACCAACAACCGACAAACCAATGAACCAGTGAACAAGAAACAACCACTGAAACAATAAACAACATATGTATCTCCAATGATTACCAAACTGCATCCAAAGCACAGAAGAAACCAGAAACATATGACGAGCATGCCAATAGAAATAAGCAAACATTCTTACTTGCAAACTGCAAACACTGAACAACAAAGAGGTAATAGAAAATGAAATTATGGCATGGAAACTTACTCCGAAATGATGAACGACCGACGCACAGGTCGAATTGTGGGTGCAGCACCTAGACCCCGCAAAGTAAAAAAAAACACAAACATATCCAACTGCGAATGTAGGACCCCAACCTTGCAAAGTTGAACAAAACAACAACAAGAAACAACCAATGAACCAGCAAAGAAGATCACCCACTGAACTAGTAAACCATGTATGTAGCTTCAACAATGAGGAAATTGCATTCCAAGCCTAGAAGAAGTATGAAACATACAATGCCTATTCAACTGGTGGTGGAAAACAATATTGTCCAAATTCACTACAACATTGTATGGAAAATTTTGAGGAAAAATGTACTTCGAGAAGCCTATTTAGGTAAACATTTAAGGCTACCAGGTTGTCTAAGGGCCTCGCGATATGCAAACATTTAACGTATCAAGCATGTTTCAGGACCTTGCACCATGTAAACATTTAAGCTGCCAGGCCTATTCAAGCACTTCAAAAAAAGTGTCAATGATCTAAACCTTCGATATGCAAACATTTCAATACAAATACAAAGGACTAATAATAATAGAACAAATACATTAATAAATAAAAAACAACGTCCATGTCAGAACTTTTGGTTTGTAAACATTTAAGTAAAAATGTAATAAAAATTAAAAAGGAGCATCTAAGCTCAAAACTTTGGATATCCACACATTTACAACATTGGGAACAACGAAGCTGGCAATAAGACCTTGAATATATTCTCCAATGAG
>ML787678.1:801655-814513 GCA_009831015.1 Picea engelmannii | reverse complement strand
ATTATTATTTTTTATCATGTAATTGTTTTGTTATTGATTTATGTTGTGTTATTAATTTTAATTGAATTATTAGATTTATGTGATAATCAATAATATTTGATGCTCTAAGAGTTGGGGTTAGTTGGAGTAAACTCTCTTATTGGTCATGCTACAACTAGAGGATACTAGAGTTTAATGTTTAGTTACAATAATGATTCAACAACACCCAATCCTTGGGAGTCTTTTACTAGCACTCTTTGAGCAAATAGTTTTTATACGTAACACAATTCATATTTAAACTTATGGTTTGGGATTGCATTGTAAATATTTCAATTTAATGTTGGGATATGCAATCATGAAGTGTAATAAAAAACAAAAAAAACCAACAAATGAAGCAAACAATCAAGATTTAAAATACATGTGATTCATAGAAGTAAGTAAGTTAATAAGAGACTGAGATATTGAAAGCCTTATCTATGATTGAATTTGAAAAATAACTAACAAGACTACAAACTCTTGATTTCCATTGATCTTTTATTCTGAACTTTCAACCATGAAAATCAATTAATTTCACATTTGGTGATGGCTAAAATTTGTCCATCCACTTAAAAATAAGAAAATATGATTCTAAAATTGTTCTCTACTTCAAAGTAGATGAATATGATTCATTTATTAATATACACTTTGGTTAATTTATAATCTAATAATAGGATTTAGTGAAATATAAAATAAAATTTATATAATATAAAATATTCACATACATTAAAAAACTATCCTAAAATTTTGCCAATTCACTATTATTTGTTCCTAAAAATATACCCACTTCCAACAATTGTAGTTTTTAAATTTGACATAAATTTTATTTAGTGCAAAAATATTCCATAGTTGTTTTTTTTCCACATAGAAAGATTGAAATCCTCAATGAAATGCACGCAAAAACTTATAGTTAATGGTAACTTAAATATATATGGGTATGTGTACGAAGTTTGTGGTCGAAAAAGTGGCAATCCATGTAGTCAGAACAAACACTCGCAGGAATGTGTGCGCGTTCTTAGGAGCATGCACACATTCGTAAACCTTTAGGTTTGGAGGTCGTTGAACCTCCACGAGGCTTGCCACATAGGTTTAGTGGCAAGAACACATGCACGTTCTTAAGAATGTGTGCATGTTCCTTCTGATAAACTTTTTTAAGAGGCCGTGAGCACAATTTGTGGTCATTGAGCACAAACCACGCTCACATTTATACTCTCATTGATCGAATAGAGGAGCTAGAGAGGAGTTAGAGAGGAAGGATCTTGCCACTGTGTCTAGGTATGTTTGATTTATCTTATTTTTAACCCAATTTTGTCATTTCCAATTTAGTATTTTTCTTCCAAGAATCTAAATTAAAAAAAATAAAATGTAATTTTGTATTTTAATTAAAAAACCAACCTAATTTAGATGCCATGGATTTTAAATTGAAACATATATAATAATATGGAACCCTGAGACAATGAAAACCACTCAGAAGAAAAACAAGAAGATCAAAACCCCAACCCACCACAACCACCCAATGTAAACACTCAAATTGATGAGGGGTTAGTTATATTAAGAACTCTTGAGGAACAATTAAGGGACACTAGAGAGCCTAGTAGAGTCTCGTTAGCCACTTATTTGGACATCATTGTGAATTCCATTGAAAGTGCCCAAGGGAAATTGACCTCTATTTCTGATTATAGGGAAAGAATGTATGAGTACTACCACACTGGTTTGGACAAAAACCAAGTCAAAGACTTGGGCATTTAAAAATGACAAATATTGTTTATTTTTAGGGATCCTAGAACTAGACAAGAACTACCATTGAACAAGAAACACATTTCCATTGACTAGTGCATACATCCCCAGATTAGTTAAAATTGGATGGATAGGTGGTATATGGTTTTTGATAAACCTCCTTGCAACAACAGGGAGATGCCCTTATATTTTCTGAGAAAATTATGGGCTGAGTTTATTTTAGGTAAGAATGTCAACTATTTTGACATTGGAGAATTCAAGGGAGTGGGTGTAGGGTCTGCACAGGACTGAGAGCATGTCAGGCGCGGCCCCGTGTTTGGTCCTCTTCCCCCTAAGTGAAGGTATAACCCCCTACCCAACATCCTCCTATTGCATAGAGCTTGCAACAGGTAAAACTAGCTATTTAATCATTGACTTGTAGCCTAGTGCAACAAAGTAGCTTTGTTGCAATATCTGGGAAGGACTAGGTGTTGGCCAATGACATTGATAGAGGAGTTGGAGGTTCAACCTGCATGACAAATTACAGTGAGGAGAGGGAACATGCACATAGAAGTCATCCATGTGAACCTCACATATGCTTGAGTTGCGGGTAGACATGATATGGGCCTATAGAGCCTAGTGGAAAGCATAGCTCCATAGAGGAGGTTAGTATCGTAACCCTCTTTATGTTCTTCATCGTTATATATTTATTTTTTATTATGTGTATTTATATCGATATTTTATTGTATGGTGTTTTTTAGTTGTTACATCCTAGCAGTAGACCTTGTACGTCGATCAATGCATCAGTGCCTAGCGTCACCACTGATGTGGCAATAGAGACTTCTTATTCATTGGGTGCACCCCACATGCAAGTATGTGTCACATATTATAAATTCACCATAGTCGTTTCTTTATTTTATGGCATCCTCAAATTTTTAATGTTCTCTTGTTTCTACAAGATTTGGGAATAGGAGATGTCTGAGAATGTCCATCTAGGATGGATAAGTCACCTAGATCACAGGTATCATGTGTAGAGTTAAATATTGTGTAATTCTCAAATTATTTGTGTATGTTTTTGAATTTTACTATTTGGTACTATTAGTTCAATTTTATTAATATGTATGTAGGTTGTGGATATATTTTCTAGCTATATTACTATTGCACTACTTGAGCACTTGGGCATTGATTCTAGTTTACATTTCTCCATGACTAGGGAGTTGCAATCACTTGTAAGACCCATGGGGGTCCATCGTTGCCCACCCTAAACATTTCCATCGGCCCCATCGACCAAGACTGCCACAATAGAGGTTTCCTTAGAGCATGTTGTACAACCTAGTGCTCTGTATGCCAATGAATCTCCATTGAGGCTTGAGATATTCATGATTAGATAATTCATTGATGATAATTTTTTTATGTTTCATGAATTTGATTTTACACATATTTGTTTAATTTTCTTGACTTGATCCTTGTAATTGATCCAGGGTGGCATAGTGGAGACATTGGGGTCGCAAAGGAGGGTAACACCCTCATGATTGACAATAGAATATGGAGTAAGTTGTATTAGGTTAAACTACAAAGTATCATTTTGTATGCTTATTAATTCATTGAGGAAAAAAACTTATAACAATGTTTATTCGTTGTGAAATCTGTAGAACGTCGAAGCATGACTAGGCCTAGAACCTCTCAAGGTTCTTCCTCGAGCAAGAGAAGACATATTTATTTCCAGGAGTCTTCTGAGGGTGGAAAGGGTGGCAGTGGTCAATGATTGACCAATTACTGCCATTTTGTATCTATGCCAACATATGTATGTTTTTTTTTTTTATGTTAGGGCACTTGTTCTCACTTTTTATATTGGGGATGAGTTTCCATTTTGTAAAAAATGAACAATTTAGACGACGTTGAATATACATATACATTTCATGGCATGTTTTTTATGAATCTCATTGTTTTTGCATTTTATATTGATGAATAAATGAATTTCAAAGTGTTTGAATTCCAAAGTTTATGAATTTTATGTGTATTAATCCCTTGATTTTATTCTAAAGTGATTATAAATACTTTCATTACATTAAGGAATATCTTATGGTGGAAATATTGTTAAGTGCTAAATCCATAAACAATTAATAGTTCTCAAGTAGCATTGATTGCTAATCAACCATGTATCTCTGCATCATCAATAGATCATTCCTTTTGAATTATTTGCATGAATGTTGTGGATATCTATATTCTAACTCATAACCAACAATGCATGGACTACCTCTTGAATTATCTCCATCTAAATCCAATGAAAATTCACACTCAAATAGTGGTCACTTGAAAATATTGTGACCTAAAAAATGGCATATTACAATAATTTATTATAGAAAACAAATTTCTCATTTATCTTCTACATAATTGTAAATCACTTAACAATCTCAGATCAATGTTATGTCAAATTAAACTCCATAACTAGTACTATAATTACTCAATTACGAAGATGACATAAGCTAAAATTCAATTATGCAAGTACACAACATTTGGTAAACCCAAACACATCATATATATTTAGAATATCAAGTACATGCACCTACCAATATCTTATCAAGGGTTGTTATAAGTCAGGCTCTTCAAACCCTAGTGATGGAAACCATGAGATAACATTAACCAATAGCTCACTCCATTAGAGATCATCAACAAGGTAGCATGCACAATGGTAAGTCCTTTTTGGAACCTACATTTGTATCCCACACTTGTACAAGATCAACTCCCTCTATCTTCTCAATATAAATCACATTAGGTAGCACTAGTGTTTTAAAATGCCATAAAACCATAACTTCTTCTCTTACTAGAGCTACATGATAACATTATTTCTTTTCTCATGTAGGTATAAGTTATAGTATTCCTAGTCTCTTTAGGACAAAACATTGACCCTAGTCTTCCCTTGAAATTCCTTTGAGAAGCCTAGTTGTTAGTTTCTTAATTGATTCAACCCATAATTTGACCATTTTATCGGTCACACACATTATTCCCCTCTTTTTATGCATGACATATATAAAATCATTTTATTTATGTGCAACCCTTCATAAATGTCAAAAAGATGAATCAATGACTCATTAATGCACTCATGTTTTTTTAGCTTGTGTAGTGGGTATATGTAACTTTTGTTAAACCCATCAATTATTAATAAAATTTATTCAGTCTTCCATGATGTCCACTAAACTTATTGATTTTGATCAATAGAATGAGAGAGTTCACATGGAAACTAGATCTTAGAATGGGTATCATTTTCCACCTACAAATAAAGGTTTTGAGGTTACATTTCATGACAAACCATAGAAAGTAATGCTATGCTACCAAAATTCCTCCAGGGACACTTGAAACCATTATTCTTTTCCCTTCACCATCTATGAGAGTTTATTGCACAATCCTACCAAATTTTTGGGTTAGAGAACACAAGTAGACAAAGGACCCTCCCAAACCCAATTCCACAAATCTGTTGATTTCATGCAATTTCCATGCCATGACATTGTCATGCCTTTCCAAGTTAGTCCATGGCATGCCATTTCCATGCCATGCCTTGCCATGCCATGAAATTTCCATGACATTGTCATGCCTTGCCAAGTCATTCCATGTCATGTCATTTCCATTCCATTGTTATTTCCACGCCATTTCCATGCCTTGACATGCCATGTCATTGCCATTCCATTTACATGCCTTACCAAGCCTTGCCATGCCATGCTATTTCCATGCCTTTCCATGCCATGCCATTGCCAAGCCATGCCATGCCATTGTCATTCCATTTCCATGCCATTGTCATTCCTTTCCATGTCATTCCTTGCCAAGCCATGCCATGTCATGACATTTCCATTGACATGCCATTGTCATGTAGCTTACCATGTCTTGTCATGTAGTTTCCCATTTTAACCTATATAACAATAATATAACATTCCATAAAATTATGCAAGGAAAAAGTCAAATCAAAATGTGGATTGCAATGAATCAAGAATAACAAAAAAAGAAACATTGCCATGCCTCGTAATTAAACTGCAGGAATACACCTTGACACATTTTATTGCATTTTTGTCATAATTCTCAGCACTTTAGGGCTATCACGTCTTGAATATTATAGGGCTTTCATGTGTTGTGTTGCATTTCATCATGCATTTTCTCTCTAAACCCTAGTTTAAGCTTTCATTTTTATCCCCCCCTCATTTAATGATTAATTTTTTTAAGGGTTGATATATTTGTCCTTGTATTGCCTTGCCTTGCCATACCATGCTATGCATTTGCATGCCTTTCCATGCCATGCCTTGCCTTTACATGCCCTGCCTTGCCATGCCTTTCCATGCCATTCCTTTCCATGCCATTCCTTTTCTTGCATTGCATTGCCTTACATTTCCATGCCACGCCATGCCTTGTATTGCCTTGTCTTGCCTTTCCTTTCCTTTCCTTGCCATGCCATGCCATGCAATTCCTTGACTTTTCATACCTTTCCATGCCATTCCTTGCATTTCCTTGCCTTTCCATGCCATGCATTTCCTTTCCTTTCCATGCCATGCAATGCCTTGCATTTTCTTGACTTGCCTTTCCATGCCATGCCTTGCATTTCCTTGCCTTGCCTTTCCATGCCATGCCATGACATGCCTTGTCTTTGCATTACTTGTCATGCCTTTCCATGCTTTTACTTGCCATGTCATGTCATGCCATGTCGTTTCTTACCATGCCATGCCATGAATGACTTGCCATACCTTTCCTTTCCATGGCATGCCTTGCCTTGCCTTGCCATGGTATGGTATGCCTTTCCATTCAATGCCTTTCCTTTCCATGGTATGGTATGGTATGCATTTCCTTTCCTTTCCATGGTATGGTATGGTATGGTATGCCATGCCTTTCCAAGCCATGGTATGGTATGCCTTGCCTTGGTATGGTATGGTATGGTATCCTTGGCATGGTATGGCGAGGTATGGTATGGTATGGTATGATATGGTATCCTTGGCATATAGTATGATATGGTATGGTACAGTATTCCTTTCCTTTCCATTTCCATGCCTCACAATTAAACCCTTGGAATACACCTTGACACCTTTTGTTACATTTCTATCATAATTTTCAGCCCTCTAGGGCTTGATGTTTTGAATATTGTAGGGTTGTCATGTGTCATCTTGCATTTCATCATGCATTTGATATTTAAACCCTATTTTAAGCTTGAATTTTTATCCCCCTTTCATTTAATGATTACTTGTTTTAAGGGTTGTTATATTTTTCATTTTATTGCCTTGCCTTGGCTTTCCTTGCCATGGCATGTCGTGCCTTTCTTTTGCATGCCCTACCATGACATGCCTTGCATTTCCTTGCCTTAACATGCCATACCTTGCCATGCCATTCCTTGTCATATCATTCCTTTCCTTGCATTGCATTTCCTTGCCTTTCCATGCCACACCATGCCTTGCATTTCCTTTCCTTGCCTTGGCTTGCCATGCCATGTAATGCATTGCCTTTGCATTCCTTTCCATGCCATGCCTTACATTTCATTTACTTTCCATGCCATTCATTTCCTTTCCTTTCCATGCCATGCCTTGTATTTCCTTTCCTTTCCTTGTAATTCCATGCCATGCATTGCATTTCATTGCCTTGCCTTGCCTTTCCTTGTCATGCCATGCTATACCATGCCATGCCTTTCCTTTTCATACCTTTCCATGTCATGTCATGCCATGCCATGCATTGCCATTCCTTTCCATGACTTGCCATGCCTTGAATTTCTATGTCATGTCATGCCATGCCTTTCCTTACCATGCCATGCCATGCATGACTTGCTATACCTTACCTTGACATGCCATTCCTTGCCTTGCCTTGCCATGGTATGGTATGCATTTCCTTGCCATTCCTTTCCTTTCCTTTCCATGTTATGGTGTGGTATGGTATGGTATTCATTGCCTTTCCTTTCCATGCCATTTCCATGCATTTCCTTACCATGTCATGCTTTCCCATGTCATGCCTTTCATTTTCATGTTATTCCTTTCCATGCCATGCCTTGCCATGCCTTGCCTTGCCATACCATGCCCTGCCCTGCCATGCCATGTCATGTCATGCCTTGCCATGCCTTGCCTTTCCTTCACTTTCAATGCCTTGTCTTTCCATACCATGCCTTTCCACACCATTCCTTGTCATCCCATGCCTTTCCATGCCATGTCATGTCTTTCCATGCCATGCCATATCTTCACTTTCCATGCTTTGCCATGCCATACATTGCCTTTCCATGCCATTCCTTTCCATACCATGCCTTGTGATGCCATGCCTTTCCATACCATGCCATGCCATGCCATGCCTTCACTTGCCATGCCTTGCATTTACTTGCCACTTCATGCCATGTCATGCCTTGACTAAATGAACAAGTTTAATGCGTAAATGAACAATTTTAATACGTAAAAAGTACAACCAAAGGATTAATTAAGCATGTAATTCTACAACTTGTTATCCTATACATATTATATTAAAATACGTGCATGAGAATTTCAATGTCATAACATAAGCTCTCTTTATTTATATATATCAGGTATCATATATTTTTCAAAAATGGATTATCATAAGTAATAGGATTTACCTAGACCTATACCTAGAGCTAGACCTTGCCTTACCTTGCAATTTCATGCCATGATTATCCTTGTCATGTGTTGCCTTCGATTTCCTTTCTTTTCCTTTCCTTTCCTTGCATTTCCATACCAACATATCCCTGAATAGCGTGAGGAGGCTAGTTGCAGCTCGTGACAAAAGTCAAACCGAGAATCGGATGGGCGAACCATTAGCTGCATTAGAACCATAGCACCGGGTTTCAGCTAGTGGGGCCCATCCATTGTCATTTCATCCACCAGAAAACTGATTTTTGGAGTATCTATGGCACTAGGGTTTTGCTTAATGAGGCATAGTGCAATTTTTGAAGAGGAGATCGATTTTCAAGAACACTGTGTTGGTAATTTTTGGGTAGTGTATTTGTGTGGACCTTGGCCAAATAGACTTGCAGAAGCTCACGGAACTTTGTTATGCCGCTCGGTTTGGATTTTATACCCCCGGACCAAATTAGCCAGATGTCCCTAAATGGATTGAGGAGGTGAGTTGAAACTCATGATAAAACTCAAACCAAGACTCATATGGATGAACCATCAGTTTCATTAGATCCAGAGCACTGGGTTTCATCTAGTGGGCCACCTCTGTTGTCATTTTTTCCACTGGAAAACCATTTGTTGGAGTATCTTCGGCACTAGGGTTTTTCTCAATGAGGGATAATGCAATTTTTGAAGAGGAGGTCGATTTTCAAGAACACTATGTGAGGAATTTGTGGGTAGTGTAGTCATGTGGGCCTTGACCAAACAGACTTGTGGGATCTTATGAAACTCCATTATGCCGCTTGGTTTGGATTTTATGCCCCCAGACCAAATTTTCCACATGTCCCTAAATGGCTTGAGGAGGTGAGTTGAAACTCACGATAAAAATCCAACCGAGACTCGGATGGATGAACTATCAATTGCATTGAATCCATAGAACCGGGTTTCATATAGTGCCCTCCCTCCACTGTCATTTTGTCCACCGAAAAACCATTTTTTGGAGTATCTCTGACACAAGGGTTTTTCTCAATGAGGCATAGTGTTATTTCTAAAGAGAAGGTCAATTTTCAAGAACATTATGTCAGGAATTTGTGGGTAGTGTAGTTACGTGGGCCTTGGCCAAATAGACTTGCAGGATCTTACAAAACTCCATTATGCCGCTCGTTTTGGATTTTACGCCCCCGGACCAAATTGGCCACATTTCCCTAAATGGCTTGAGGAGGCGAGTTGCAACTCACGATAAAACTCAAGTCGAGACTCGAATGGACGAACCGTTAGTTGCATTGGAATCAGAGCACCAGGTTTCAGCTAGTGGGGCCCATCCACTATCATTCAATCCAACATAAAATCATTTGTTGGAGTATCTTCGGCACTAAGGTTTTGCTCAATGAGGTATAATGCAATTTCTGAATAGGAGGTCGATTTTCAAGAACACTATGTTAGGCATTTTTGGGTAGTGTAGTTGCATGGGCCTTGTCCAAATAGAATTGCAGGATCTTATGGAACTCCATTATGTTGCTCAGTTTGGATTTTATACCCCCAGACCAAATTGGCCACATGTCCCTAAATGGCTTGAGGAGGCGAGTTGTAACTTGTGATAAAACTCAAACCGAGACTCGGGTGGACGAACCATCAATTCTATTGGATCTGGAGCACTGAATTTCAGCTAGTGGGGCCCCTCTGTTGTCATTTCGTGCATGGAAAGTAAAGTCAAGGCATGGGAAGGAAAGGAAAGGCATGGGAAGGAAATGCAATGCAATGCAAGGCAAGGCATGGGAATGCATGGCATGGGAATCCATGCCAAGGCAAGGCACGGGAAGGCATGGAAAGGTGAGGTAAGGCATGGGAAGGAAAGGAAAGGAAAGGAAAGTAAAGGCATGGCATGTCATGTTAAGGAAAGGAAAGGAAATGCATGGCATGGGAAGTCATGGAAAGGAAGGGAAAGTCATGTGAAGGAAAGGAAATGCAAGGAAAGGTAGGGCAATGCATGGCATGTGAAGGCAAGGAAAGGAAATGAAAGGAAAGGCATGTCATGGAATGGAATAGTAAGGGAAGGCAAGGAACGACAAGGCAAGGCAAGACAAGGAATGAAAAGGAAAGGGAAGACAAGTGAAGGCATGACAAGGAAAGGCATGGAATGGAAAGTGAAGGCAAGTGAAGGAAAGGAAAGGAAAGGCAAGGTGTGGTAAGACATGGCAAGGAAAAGAATTGGAAGGCATGGAAAGGAAAGGGATGGGAAGGCATGGGAAGGTAAGGAAAGGAAAGGCATGGCATGGCATGGCAAGGAAAGGAAAGGAAAGTCAAGGAAAGGAAAGGCATGGCATTGTAAGGCATGGCAAGGTAAGGAAAGGCATGGGAAGGAATGGAAAGGAATGGCATGGCAAGGTAAGGCAAGTGAAGGAAAGACAAGGCATGGCATGGAAAGTCATGGTAAGGCAAGGAAAGTGAATACAAGTTAAGGCAAGTGAAGTCAAGGAAATTCAAGGCAAGGCATGGCATGGGAAGGCATGGCGTGGGAAGACATGGGAAGGAAAGGCAAGGAAAGGAATGGGAAGGCATGAAAAGGAAAGGCATGGGAAGGCATGGCAAAGAAAGGCATGGGAAGGCACTGAAAAACAAGGAATGGGAAGGCATGGAAAGGTAAGGGAAGGCATGGGAAGGAAAGACAAGGAAAGGAAAGGAAAGGCATGGCATGGAATGGAAAGGCAAGGTAAGGAAAGGCAAGGCATGGCATGGAAAGTCATGGAAAGGCATGGAAAGGCACGAGAAGGCATGGCAAGGAAAGGAAAGGCAAGGCAAGGAAATGAATGGCATGGCATGGAAATGAAAGTCAAGGAAAGGCATGGGAAGGCAAGGCAAGGAAAGGAAAGGAAAGGAAAGGCAACGAATGGCATGGAATGGAATTGCAAGTCAAGGAAAGGCATGACATGACAAGGCATGGCAAGGCAAGGAAAGGCATGGGAAGGCATGGAAAGGAAAGGAAAGGTTAGGAAAGACAAGGAATGGCATGACATGGTAAGGCAAGTCAAGTCATGGCAAGGCATGGAAAGGAATGACAAGGCAAGGCAAGGAAAGGAAATGAAAGGAAAGGCATGGCATGGGAAGGCATGCCAAGGAAAGACATGGGAAGGAAAGGAAAGGCAAGGAAAGACATGGAAAGGCATGGCAAGGCAAGGCATGGGAAGGCATGGCAAGGCAAGTCAAGACAAGGAAAGGCATGGAATGGAAAGGCATGGAAAGGAAAGTCATGGGAAGGAACGTTAAGGCAAGGAAAGACATGGCAAGGAATGACATGACATGACAAGGAAATGAATGGTATGGAAAGGTATGGGAAGGAAAGGAAAGGAACGAAAAGGTAAGGAATGGCATGACATGGCAAGGAAAGGAAAGGCATGGCAAGGAAAGGCAAGGCATGGGAAGGAAAGGAATGGCAAGGAAAGACAAGGAAAGGCAAGGCATGGCATGACATGGTAAGGTAAGGAAAGGCATGGCAAGGCAAGTGAAGGAAAGTGAAGGCAAGGCAAGGCATGGTATGGCAAGGTATGGCATGGCATGGAAAGGTATGGAATTGAAAGTGAAGGAAAGGTGAGGAAAGGAAAGTGAAGGCAAGGAAAATAAAGTGAAGGCATGGCAAGGTGAGGAAAGGCATGGCATGGTAAGGTATATTTTAACAGTATTCAAAATATTTTAAGGAAAGGTATATTTTAACAACATTCCAAATATTTTAACAGCAGTCAAAATGAAGCAAAAATTATTCCTTTTACATACCTATGGTCATTCAAGTAGGCCATCGATATCACTTCTAATACTGACGGTCTCCATTAACTTCTTGTGCTCAGAGTAAGAAAAGAAGTATAGTACCTTTGATGAGTTCTTTCTTTGTATTGTTTGTAGTTGGAGGTTTGTACCAATAACCAAGTTTTTAAAGTGGTATATGACTTGACCTAGTTTATAATATTGAAATATGCAACCACCTCTCTTTTGTGTTCTTTCATCCCATGTCATATATTCTCCTTTAATAACCATTGACCCAATCATAAATTCAATGCCTTTAGAGTCTGTTACTGATCGCATGAGGGTCTGCTTTCCCTCTAAGCATCGTGCCATGAAATAATCGGTGCCCCATTCACTATATCCCTAGGAAACCACTGCGTATATGTGCATTGAAAAAAATTGATTGCCAAAATGTGAGTCCACTAAATGACCAAAGAATAAAGCATTAATGCTAGTTATTCAAAATTTAATAGAAAGAGTCAATGAACCTGGTAGTACGAGATCCGAGACATCATCATAATCTATTGAAATAGTTGATTGGTCCTCCTCCAACTGAGATAATTCCATATTTATATGTTGACCAATGACGAGTGTTACATGATCCCATCTATCAACCCAGTTTTTCGATTCACAATCATCCCATCCATTACTACTACATGGACCACATAAGCAAGAGTGTTTTCTCATCCATATTTCAACTATTGCATTGTATGGTGTTCTAACTGAATGGAATCGACGAGTGCCCTGGATTTTTTTGCATTCATACCACTGTGAT
>ML787678.1:754372-768893 GCA_009831015.1 Picea engelmannii | reverse complement strand
AGAGTGTGAGAGGGGGAGAGGGAAAGACAAAGAGGAGGCATATAGACAGAGAGGGACGAGGGGGGGAGAGAGAAAGACAAAGAGTAGGGGTATAGATAGAGAGGTATAGGGAGGAGAGGGAGAAAGAGAGGGGGTAGAGAGAGGGATAATGAGAGGAAGGGAAGCATAGAGGGAGACATAGAAGGGGGTAGAGAGAGAATTAGAGGAAGGGGGGGATACAAAGGGAGACAAAGAGGGGGAATAGAGAGAGAAAGAGGTGCAGAGAGAGTGAGACTGAGACTAACAATGAGGAGAGAGAGAGAGAGAAAGGGTTGAAGAGAGAGAGAGAGAATTGGTGTGAGAGTCTGAGGAATTTCAAGGTAAGGTCTAGTTCTAGGTCCCGCCATGCCTTGTGATGTCTAAGTCTTGCCATGTCTAGGTATTACCATGTATAGGAGTGTGAGGGAGAGAGAGGGAGACAGACAGGGGTGTAGAGAGGGAGACAAATAGAGGAGATAGAGAGAGAGAGTGAGAATGAGATAGACATGAAAGGTAGATGTAGGAGAGGGAGAACAAATATAAAGAAAGAAATAATTTCTAGGAATACATGTACTAATGTATATTTAACAAATTATAACTAACATGTATAACTATAATACTTTAAAATGTTATTATCAACTTAACCCTATTATTATTATTATATATTAAACTTCTTAATAATAATATAATTATAATCGTATGAAATATTAATATCAATAATTATATAAACTCTAAACCATATTATATTATTATCTACAAAACCAACTCATAAAATAAAATTAATTATATATATATATATATATATATTCCAAACACATCAATCAAAATGTTATATAATTATTATAAGAAATAGTATGTACTAATATACATTTAACAAGAAACCACTAACATGAATTAACTTGAATTAAATTATAGTAAAGTAACTATTACCGGAAGCACACACTAAATTAATATTTTCGAAACTTTAATAATATTAATTTAGATAGAAGTACATACTAAAATTATTATTTTGTAAACTTTAATATTATTAAATATTAATTCAGATTTAGAGTTAGATGTAAAATTATTATTATTAACAAATTATTTATTATTATTATATTTAATTTGTTTGGGTCAAAATTTTTGGTTAATTAATTTATTTTTTTTTCTTTTTTTTTTAAATTTGGTTAAACTATTTTCAATTAGTTGACACATTTAATATATATATATATATATATTCAAAACCATGTAGAAAATTATATTCAGTGAAAAAACTTTTTTTTCCATCCCTTGATTATTTATCTTAATGAAATATGGTACATGATAGAATTAGGTAAAATGTAACGGGGATGGAAACAACAACCTCAATCCCTAAACCTAACTTCTCAAGCTCAGGCGCCATGAATGCATCCTCAAACCACCACACAAGATTCCTATAGGGTATCATTGGTATACTGGAGGGATCAGGGTGCCATGAATAGGTCTTGAGCACTAAGAATGGTTCTCAAGGTATAATTGATGACAAGGGAGGAAAAGAAGAGCCCTTAGGCCCTAAATAAAGCTTCTTGAAATCAATCACCATGAAAAAAAACATGGAACCACACCTCCCTAGGGAGTCTTTGGCCTTCGAGTTCTATGGATTCCATCAGAAGGTTTATTGCACAATGGATGGGTTGTGGGGCCTTGACCATCAAAAAAGAATGAAAAAAAGTGTCGTAGGATCCTATTGTGGCTTGTCAAGCTCAAAATCCTTAAAAAAGTCCTAGAACCAACACACAATAACTTTGTAGAGGGTCTTTGGCCTCTAAGTGGGATACAAGCACCATGAGTAGGTTTCATGCACTAGAAATATATTTTGAAGCATAAACATCTTTAGTGGGGGGACAATGACATTAAGGAACCTTCTTGAGCATAAGCATGACCATCAATGACACCTAGAGACCTTGACATGAGCCATTGTCAAGGAGTCTTTGGCATCCAAGTTGAATATGGATTCCATTACAAGGTCTTTTGCATCATGAATAGGTATCAAGTCCTTGACCATAGTAAAGAGATGGAACCAAGAGCCTTGATCCCTAAATATTGATTCTCATTCTCAACGACCATGGATGAGTCCTTGAACCAACACACATGATCTCTATAGGGTATCGATTGCAATTTGCCTCCAAGTGGGGTATGGGACATGGATTTTAGGGTCTAATCATGGTCAACAAAGGACAACAAGGAAATTTTTCCTTAAATGAAACTTCTTGGTTTCTACTTCCATGAAAAATAGCTACAACCCAGAAAACATTCCCTCTTACGGATCTTCTGACTATGAGTGATTTACCATGGGAAATTATAATGTTTCCAATAAGATTGATGGGTATTTGTGTCTTGACAATGGTTAAGGAAGGATAATAAGGGCCTTAGGAGTTTAACAAGGCTTCTTAATGTCAAGCATCATGAAAGATGTATTACAATACTATAGAAAACCCTTTTATGATATTTTTGATCTTTAAGCTGGATATGGCCACCATTAATTGGTTTTGAATAGAAATGATGGGTCTAGGGACTTAGACCATGGTAAAAAAGGAAAACAAGGAAATTTCATAGGATAATGAACCTTCTATGCCTCGAGCATTGTGAGAAAGGCTTCCAACCATGACACTTACCATCTCTAAGGGGGATTCCACCTCCTAGTGTTATGCTAGGTTCCATTAGGTGGTTTTACACAAAGGAGATGGGTTTAAGGGCCTTGACTATAGCCAAAAAAGGATAATAGGTCCTATGCCCTTAAAATAAGTTTTCGGTGCTAAACAATTTTTTTGAAAAATGTTATGGTGAGAGAGTTTCACATGGTTACTGTTTTATGTAAAAATAATACATGTGTAATAATAATGCATGTGGATTCATGTGAAATGAAGAAATAAATAAAGAAAATGTGGGATTTTCTCTTTTCCTCTACATGTTGGATGAAGCAGTTGTTTCGGTTCTAGATTCAAAGTGACGAACCAACACCCTATTATTATCTATGTTTTCAAAGAGGTTTTTAGAAATGGTCCACATATTCATCATCTATCAAACAACACACATTTATAGAACTCTATCTACATATTGAAACATATGTATTTTTTAACGAAAAATCGTGTTTTCTATTTTTTATTCATTCTTAATATATATATACCATAATTCTAAAATACATAGGTATTTTGTTTCTCTCATAATTTTTTATTTCCAAGCTCATTTGCAAAACAAGTTATATGGTGCACATGTATACAATACTAAGACCCTCAAACACTTGACCTTGTAATTTCAGGGTTTCATTCTTTATATATATGTGTGTGTGTGTGTGTGCAAAAATAAGGGCACATAAAAACTCATTTTTTTTTAATAGAGACAGAACCAATTTTTCATTAAAAAACAAGGTCGCTATGCAATTTTAGCTTTTACATACAAAATTCCAGAAATGTTCATATATATATATATATATATATATATATATATAAACTAAGTTTTTAAAACATCTTCAAAGCTAAACTTCCAAATATTTCCATCGACAATTATTTTCACAAATTGATACAAAAGCATATAAACAAAAAAATACATATAATTATAAGATAAGTCACCATCCTAAGCCTCCTTCCCTTCGACAGAGAAGAGAAGATCTATATCTTATACTTCCATGGGGTCATGTGGATAACCCTTTATTTCTTCCTCTCTAGATACTCATTGAATGGAATTTGCAAAATCATGGTTATTGGATGCTTGAGAGAGAGAACGTCCATTTGTTGTGGAAGAATCATTGTTCACGGTTGTTGACATTTGACCTCTAAACCATCAATCCTCTGCATATCTACCTGAAGCAGTTCCAAAACATTGGCCACACTTCCAACTATCACTTGTTCTAGCTCTATTAGTTTCAAATTGATTCTATGAAGAGTTTGATTGTTTGTCGAGTGTGCCTCCTCATGCCTACAAAGGATCTTCTTGACGTCTCTCTAGAGAATAACGCCCATATTATCTATAGAAAAATATTTCACAAAAATGATGTTGAGCCACAAAAATTTACCACTACACTTCCTAATTCCAAACGAAAACCACTGAGATTTAATCCCAATCCCAACTCTGTTAAATTTCATAATGGTTGAATTTATATGACATCGTAAAGCAAGAAATGGAAATACAATAGAAATCGGAAAAGACAACTGAGAAACCTCAAAATTTCCAAACCATTCTAGAAATACCACTAGCATTGAGAAGATGGAAAATTATTGCTCACTGCCTTCCAAAGCCCATTGTTGTCACACACCGAACACATGCAAGGACTAGATTTTCTAAAACCCCCAAAAACCATCATGCCAGAGTGCCCAAATCAAACCCACTAGAGCATAAAAAAAACCTCACTCCATTGGACAAAAACCATTGCAACTCACCGCCATCGGTCGAATGCTCCCCCATTTTAATGAAATTCCACACATATTGCATTCAATAACACCTCGAGCCGACCAACTGCTCAAGTTTCTAAGTAGTAAGATCCTCCTTCCATATCCTCTCTTATGTGTACTATCTGTGCTTTGCATAAAAAAGGATGATAATTTGAAGACCTCCTAGGTATGGAATAGGGTTAGAGGATGAAACCCCATATTTAACCAACTTCCCAACATTTAAATGAGAATCCCAATGGTCTAACGAGCTATTGATCTCTATTTTTGTGTGGAAGAAATAGATTCCCCCAAAGCTTCTCACCATGCATCTTATCCCTGAGAGTACGAAGCTCACTGCATTACTTCCCATGTCAACATGAATTACCATGGATTTTATGATCAACATGAGTCACCCAACACCACAAGATCATTAATTCATAATTCCTTTGGAAGACACAAGCCCATCCACAATGAATAGGCCTCGACAAAGTTATTGGAAACATTTCCTAGCCCCCAAGCATAATAAATCAACTTTTTTCTCTGAGATCATAGGTATTCCCCACACTCCATATTCTAATAAGTTGTACATGTAGGTCAAATAATTTCTTATATAATTTATTATAGTCAATAACTTGTTTTTCCAAATTTTCATTACAACTAATGCAAAATGAAAATAATTATTAACTTCTATTAATTTTTGTATCATAATTTTTTTTTATGAATAACAATTCTTTAGTTTTTAACAACTCCTCTTTTTCTTTATAAATTATTTGCTTAATCTTATATTTTTTCATTACACACTTTAACTTTTAAAACATTATATACATCATTATATACATCTAACTTATTTAAAATTATATATATTAATTAAATTTAAAAATATAATATTTATTTTTAATTTTTCCCTCGAACAGAAAATTACAACTCTTCCAAAAATACAAATACATAAAGTCCTATACACTTTGGATTATGAATGCACCACTTATTTTTTTCCACAAAACACTTTGGCATATTACTTTACACAACTGATAACCTAGTCCATTCATTTATGACACGCAATTGATTTCTCATATTATTTTATATAGCAATAGTTTAAAATAATATGAGAAATCAATAGTGATTATTTCTATGTAATTCTAGTGTTGCGGGGATTTTTTAGAATGTTGAATCCATTTTTGCATTCAAAAATAAATTTTAAATAACAAAAAATACAAATTTCCTGGAATCAAATCTCTGAAGACTCCAATTTTTAAAATAACTGGTTGGAATATATAAAACTTACATAAAAATACAATAGTTTAAAGAAGCCGCGAACCCAAGATCATACTAATGTCACACTCAGGGTTGAAATTTCCTATCTCAGTGTTGGTTTCGAATTTTTAATGTAGAATGTTTATAATTCTATGAAATTTTTAATTGTATTGTGATTGATGGGAAAATTGTCTTCGTAACTGTCAATATGGCCGTCAAATTCTATTCCTAATGACGCTGCAGGGTTGGATTTTGAAATCAAATTTCTTTGTTAAACACAATAGTGTTGGATTTTGAAATCAAATTTCTTGTTAACACAAAAGTATAATTAAAGGAAGTGGTGGATCCAAAGATAGTTTTTGATAAATAAATTTTTATAAAGCTGAACTGAAATACAATAATTTAAAAAATTCTATCCCTGCTGACGTTGCAGGGTTGGATTTTGAAATCAAATTTCTTCTTAAACACAAAAATAAAAACTATAATTAAAGTAAGTGCTGGATCCAAAAGAAAATTTAGTGGTTGATAGTTACAAGTGTGTGGATCCAAAAGCAAATATAATTACATTGGTACCAATCTATGATGGTCTCTTTGTGTGTGCCCCACCATCTTGCAAGTGTGGCCTTGAGTGCTAGATCAAGTGCTAATTGTCTCTGATTCTCTACAACTCCATCTTCATACTATGTCAAGAATGTTTCCAAATCATTTATTCCATGGAAACTGGGTGGTTCCCTGATTTCCGTGCCTACCCATATTACTGCGTGATCTATTCATGTACATCTTCTCATGGAAACTTCGTGTAGCCTTTGTTTCCAGTTCTCTAACCCGGTATCGGAGTCTGTTGCACATGAAGTAATGCTCCGCCAACTAAGTACCCCTTCTGCAGTTCCATTTACATGATCCTCATCGCGCACAGTTGTTATGTACAACTGGTTGATTTACTCTAAGTCTAGGAAAGTAGGTTCTACAAGCCTTTTCTCTTCCGATGGATCTAATGGTGTGATGACCCTGTATTCTCCTGACTCAAATGTCATTTTCCTGGTCTTCAGGTTGATTATGGCCTGGTTGTCAAACGCCCAATCCAGACCAAGCAATGTTGGGTAAGGTGTTGTGTCGTCCACTATTTCAATGAATTCAAAATTTGCTTTAGTGCTCACTCCATCTAGGTCTACTGTCACTTCTTTTAGTCTACCGACTGGTAGGACTCTGTGTTGGTTTGTCAGTTTCAATTGAACAGGTGAATATCCTAATGTGGGCTCTCCCATGCATTGTCATGTCTTCCTTGGTAATACATTAACTTCAGATCCTAGATCTAGTATGATGTCTCCCATATTGAAATCTCCGATGTTGGCATTTAGTCTAAACTCCCTACTCGTTCTTCTTCTTGTATGTAGGTGATTGACGATTTTTTGTTCTAGCTTTCCTTTCGTCTCTATACTACATTTTTCTAATATGTTTTGCAATATTTTCACAGATGATGGATCACTTAATACATTTACACATGATTACAAAAAGCCTTTGATTGTACTTACTTGTCCCATAGGTTGCATTTCGTTGGTATGATCCAATAGCGGAGGCATATCATACTCTAGTGCTTCCTTGCTTTGCCACGCAGTTGAATTCGACGCCATGTCTTCCTTCTGAAATTATTGTCTGGCTTCCTTAAATATTGCCTTCTCGTTCTACGTGTCAAACTATTTCCTTGGTTCGGTGTTCTTATTCACCCATTGATTTTGTGTTGTCTCTTGTTGAACTGCGCCATTTCCTATTTTCTCTCCTCCGCGAGTAACTATATTGATGTTTTGTCCTTCATCCCTTGCTTCGAATGAAATCCACTGAACATTATGGTTGTTCTGGTTCCTCTTTTCTTGGATATTTACTAGTAATGTCGGGCATTCCTCTGTATCGTGGTCTGATGTGCGACAATACATACAAGTGGATGGCGGAAGTGGAAATTCTCTTGCATAATATCATGGTTGTTGACAATTGTGACATACCACTGGTCATCTACCTCCTCTTGCTCGTCCTCCACCTCTATAGCATGCTCGATCTTCTCTCAGCACGTAATACTGAGGCGCCTGATTGTACTGCGCGGTATTGTACTGAGGTTGTGCTACATTGTACCATGGCTGCATGTTATTATATGGTTGTTGCACAGTATTATATTACTGTTGCGCAGTGTTGTATGGAGCTAGAACTTGATTAAATTGTGGTGTGGCTTGCCTAGTCATTAGTTCTGCCTACACTCTATATGCATCGGATGTCCTCTCTCGCATCAACTCCATAGTTCTACAATCTTTTTCGTCATGGCCCACTGACTTGCAAAAGGTGCAATATGAACTCTTTGGGACTGTCTGGTATTTATGCATCATTGTGCAGTGATAAGAGTCATGACCTGGTTTCTTGCAGACTTCGCACCATAATCCTCTTGTTGGTAATGGATTGGCTTTCCTGCTGCCATATACTACGCGAATGTCGGACATTTGTTCTTGTGGTGTCCTTATGTCCTGCATGTAGTGCACCAAATGACTTCTCTATTGTTCTTATTCTTATTCTGGTTTAGATGAAAAGTTAAGTTCTTCAGGTCCTCCTTCAATTCTTCGATAGCTGGGTCTGTCTACTGATACTGGTTTTCTTCTAGCTCCAAGGCTGCCTGCAAAGCCTCTGCCTGTATCTGAAACTTTTGTTGTCGCAATGGATATTTTAAGTGTGGTGGTAGTGAATTGACGAATAGGTTCCTATGTTGCATATCGGTCATGAGATACTTCAACTTTCCTTTTAAACGCTTGAATCGCTGGTCAATTTCCCAAACAGATTCTCCAGGTTTCTATCGGATTTCTATCATCTCATTCATGTATTGATCCTCTGAGCTCGGCTTCTGGAACTCATTTATCAGTAACTTCTTAATGTCTGTCAGTGTCCTTGTCATCCCAGGTGCATTGTTTGTGTCTAAACTCATGTAACAGTCTAGTGTGCGGCCTCTTAGCATAATAGCTAACTACGCAAGTTTGGTATTTTCATCAATGATCTATTTTGCTTCCTAGATCTTTGCACAAATGAAAACGTGTTTCTCAGGGTCTACTGATGCTTCTCCTCGAAATTTTGGTAACCTGATGGTGGGATCATGTCCTTCCATTTTGAATGTTGAACTACTGCCTTCGTGTGGTGTAGATACTTGAATAGTGTTGCCTGAACTGGCTCCTCCAATTGTTGTTCCTTGTGTAGATGTACTTCCTATTGTCTGACTACTTCTAAACTTCGGTTGTCTAAATGGTGGTGTTCTTTTTGGTGTATTAGTCACACATGGGTTTATGGGTTCCACACTAACATTAATATGGATAGGATTGCTTCCTTCTCTTCCCGCTCTTGGACAACTCGTCTTCCTCTTATATGTTGCATGTAGGATTTCCTCAATCTGCTCCACAGCTCGAAGATCCTCTACCTCTTCCTCATCACTCACCAAGCCTTCCCTTGCGGCTACGACTCTCTTCTTGGTATTCACATTGTATTGGTAGGGTACTTTGTTACATGTCTTTCCAACTGTCTCCACGATCTGCTTGATTTGGTCGTCGTCCATCATGATCGGGTCCAAGGGTTCCTCCTTATTTCTCTTATCATTTCCTCCTTCCATTTCTCCTCTTTCTGGCAGTGCTTTTGTAATATCCTCAAAAATAATTAATTATTAAAGTCTGCATGCACTTAGGAATTTTATTTCCGTTTTTGGCAAATTTGTATTTGGAAAATTATTGCCATTTATGGCAAATCCAAATTTGGGATTTGATTATTTGTAATTAATTATTGTGATTGTTGGGAAAAGAATTGATTTTCCCAACCAACTCTTTGACTATGACACATGTAAAAGACAAATATTTTTATATTAATTGTTGAAGGACAAATGGAACAGCCAGGATGAAATCATCTGACTATGACTCCATAAGTGGGGAACATACTTGAACTACCTAAGGGCTGAAATTTACAAGTGGTAAATGAGGAATTTGGCCACTAGCAGACCTTGAAAATTAGGGATTTGTAAAGTTGCGAAAATTCCCAAAGAGGAAAAAGACCTAGGCACAAGAGGCTGGGGATATACAACATATGGGAGGAGGCAGGATGCTGCCTACTATGCTGGAGAAAGGATGTCACTTGTTGTTATCAACATCATTTTAAGTGTGAGGCAAGGGGATTTATGATCTGAAAGAGGACTGTAGCGAAAGAGGATCATTGGAATTCGCCCTTATGGACTCATGGTCAGGCTAGGAGGTGAACGGAGCAAGGAGTTTGGTTGTTATGTTCTACAGTTGGGTGGAACTTGGTTGTTCCATTTATTGGCCCAGCACTTTATTCATATATGTACATCTACTTGCCTCCTTGTTGAATGTTTTGTTGATTAATAGCTGATAGAATGAAATGGATTATAGAGTAATTCCTTACAGGCTGATTTTATTTATTGAGTAAAGGTAAGAAATCTATTGTGAATTTTTAGTTGTTAATGAAGTTGAGTTATGTATATATATATATATATATATATATATATATATATATATATATATATATATATATATATATATATATATGCATAGACAATAATATATGTATATGTTGGACTAGGCATAAAGAATGTAGAACTATTGGTTGTATTCTGGAAAATTATAAGTGAAAACAAGATGACAGTGTGTATTTCCATATAATCATATAGATGTATTTATGTACATAAATATACATGCAGTAGACCATATCAACCTCTATACAAGTACCATATAATAAAGATAAAGTAAATAACAGTCCTCCTTTTTAAAGAGAAATTACATTCCATATATGCGATGATCCATATACAAACAATGATTTAATATTCTACATAACACATGATATAATAACTGTTTAATCGTGGAATCGTATTCAATACAGGGTTTTCCTCTTTTCAAATCTGTTTATTCCATTAAAGAATTAAAAATACAAGTAACCAGTTTATCTATGGGACCCTGGTTCAAAAGGTTATCATAATAGAGTACCCTAAGGTGGAACCCTGTACCACTAAATAAACAGAACCTGAGAAGTTAAAATCAGACGTCGAGATATGGAACTCGAATACCTTTTGAGTGAGGCGATCTCATGGATCCTTTTTCTCGAAATGATTAAGTCCTGCAAGAGGAAAATCGAAGATTAGTAAACCATGTTATGAAAAAATCAACGAAATTAAATATTAAAGATAAACCAAGAATTATTAAACAATGTTCAAGAAGAATCAACGAAATTAAACATTGAAGAGTCAACACATGAATAATACTTAGCTCGAGGTTGGCATGGGTTCTTTTCCCATCAGCGCCGCTGAAGATATCTATCCACAGTCCGAAGGGGAGGAGTGGACCCAAAAAGTACTGATGGGTACCCTCGCAAGGAAACAAGGGTCCCATCATTAATTTTGTAGCCGAAATAATTAAGCGAATGCTCCAGAATGTAATCAAGCAAGGAAACATTGCTAAACATTTAATACACCTCATAACCAGAATTATAAAGTTTACACAGCATAGCGCACGTCCCACAGAGGCGTTCATTTCCCAATTGGGTACTTCAATTACTATATTTTCTTTACGCTAAAGAAGTGGAGTTAGACAAGTTTAAACATAGAATTCCATAACAGAGAGCTTAGATTAAATCTTTAAATAAGTTTAAATTCTGGAACATTGCACACAGTGGAAGTCTTATGAATGTAACAGTTCATGTACAAGTATGAGCAATGTGACTAGATTTAGAGTAATGAAATAGTTACTAAACTTTACACAATAGCAAGAAAACCTTACCGCACCCAAAGGCAATGGTTTATGAATTTATCATGTTTAGTTCGGGGATGCAATAATTCACAGTAAGTTTTGGATACGTAACCTTTTTCAAGAGTCGATAGTTCGAAGACTCCTCACATAATAAAACAAAAATGTTAAATATACAACCTATGCCTACAATGAATACTATAAGAAAACCTAGGAGTGACTGTAGGAACCAGAGAAAGATTTAACCAAGGGGTTCTTGAGCGAGAGGCATGCCATGAACAACCTAAATAAAAATGCAAGTATAAGTGATAAAGAGAAGATCAAGGTCACGGTCTTGCCGTCAAAACCCTCAATACCTTACGAATATAAGATATATTTATGACAGAATACACAGGGAATAACATTATACAGTTACTCATACAGGACGCCATAAGTGGATTTAAGAGTCACTGTAGAAAACTCGAGCAAGTTTTAACCAGAGGAGTTTTCGACGATAGGTATGTCGTGCACAGTTTAAGACAAAATAAATACATGTTATAACTTCTTACAAATGGAACCCTAAATTTTTATTACCAGACAACTCTTGAACTAGAAAGATAAAATCGCCTGTATAAGCTTCAGACGAGTCCCCAACGAAAAACCATGAATAGAGGTTGGTCACACTCGTGGTATCATAATCCACCATGAGTTGGGGATATATATTATATAGAGAATGAATGGAATTCATTCAGATATTATTTTACATTGAAAGAAGAACCTCAACCGGGAGCCATAGGGAACAGTTGCAGGGACAATCCGAACTACCATATCAACTAACCCTTTCCGAACTACCATATCTACTACAAATAGCTTAATCGATAGAGTCTTTTGTGGACTTACCTGGTAGAGGAGGAAACTAGAAGGTCGTGCACCTGTTTCTTTCCTTACGCAGAGCAAGAACCCTCCATGTCATCGATTTTACACAAAGAGAAGCATTGCAAAGTTTAACATTGGGTGGTTTTACAAAATGCATAAGAGCCAAAGGAAAAACAAGACATTAGTTACCCAGGGAGCTTTCATATCGTAGAGTAATGACGAGAGGTTGTTTTGGGTATGCTGTCCATGTGAATAAATGTGCATGGCATATCCACATTGGTCACGAGAATCTAGAACCAGTACAATGCAGAACCCTCATAATTTTCAACTCGAGAATTAATGATATTATGAACAAGTCTTAACTTCGCATTCAACCAAGCCTTTAACACTGTTAGTGTTAATCCCTGTCACTAAGTCGGGTGGAGTTATAATGCTGGACAATAAGTATTAGGGTTGGATTCAATACGCTACCGGGTCTAGGGTTATGACCTGTCATGCCAATGGGATTCCAACCCCTCCATGCTAAACATCGTTATTCGATCAACCCTCTTGTTGTTCAACTGACGTATACTGAGTCAAATCAGTTACTATGTTACAGTTTTAACGAAAAACAGGAAAGAACGTCCACCACATGTAACAGTTAGAATTTGGATTACACAGTAAGGGTATAATTGTTGTAAGTAGACCCGTATATATTCATATTTGGATAACGTTGAGTACTTTGGGTAAGGCATATGATAGTGTACATATTTGAACTCAAGAAATACACTGCCATGTGTGACTATAGATATAGGTACTATATATATATGTCTATATATAAATATGGTAAGAATTGAATATCCCACAACATTTCTAAACAAGTATTGATACATGGGGTATAAAAATATAAATAAGAAAAGAAAACTTAATATGAGGGATTGTTTGTGGTAAGTTTGAAATACTCCTTCATTGGATATGAAGTGGAAATTACTAAGTCTTGTTTGAAGGTGGAGTTTTAGTGAAAACACTTTGTGGATCCCTTTGATAAAGTTAGAAACCACGTTAGGCTAGAGTTTAGACTTTGTGGACACAACTAGGTTACAGGTTCATGGATAGTCTAAACCTTAGCAAGTGTTATCACTTATACTGAATTATTGTTAGTAAAACAGGACCGCGGAGCAATAAAATAAAACAAATGCAGAAACAAAATACAGAAGACACACAATACAAGAGAGACATAGATTTACGTGGTTCACCCAGTGTGGGCTACGTCCACTAGAGAAATTGCCAAGTCCTTCCTTTATTATTATCCAGCAAATGAAGGGATACAACCTACAACAAAACCCACTGTAACTTCCTCTTCTTTCTCTCACAGTATCCTCTCTCAGAATACAATATTCACCATCAACCATAGCCGTGATACATTTCCCTCATAAAATAGGGTTTCCTTCTAGGGCAAAAAACCCTAACATAATCTCTACCGTTAGATCTGCGACCTTATAATGAACGGTCCAGATTTACAATGAAATTACAATATAATTTTAGAAAGCAATTTTTGCTTTGGGGGCTTCGCCCCCGAACCCCCGCTGGGGGCTCGCTTGCCCCCAGACCCCCCAGCCGGGGGGATATCCCCCTTGGACCCCGCAGAGGGGGTACCCCCCCTCTGCACTCCCCCGCGTGGAAGAGTGTACATACTTTTGGGGTGTAAATACTTCATGGGGTATCAACACGGCTGAAAGCAAGGACCTCTGAATCAGAAAGATAATCAGGCTCCACAACCAACAATCTCCCACTTGGAGACTGATCTCAACAACTCCACCGTTGCTGTATATGCTGGACTCTGAACCTTCTTGGACCTGGCAAATTTCTCATTTTCATCTTCATTCTTGAAGACCAACTGAGACTGAGCAGGAACTCAGTTTCTCCCTGGTTACTCCCTTTGTTAACATGTCTGCAAGATTCTGACTAGTGTGTATCTTTTCCAGCTTTAATTGTCCATCTTCCAAGGTGGATTGTATGAAGTGGTACCTCAAATGTATATGCTTAGTCTTCGAATGGAAGGTTGAGTTCTTTGCAAGGTGAATGGCACTCTGACTATCACAGTACAACCTGTTGTTCTCTTGTGTCTTTCCCAATTCCTCCATAAACCTTTGTAACCAAATCATCTCTTTACTAGCCTCTGTAGCAGCAACATACTCTGCCTCTTTTGTTGAAAGTGCAACAACCTTTTGCAGTTTCGAAATCCAACTTACTGTTGTTCCACCTATA
>ML787678.1:717629-734835 GCA_009831015.1 Picea engelmannii | reverse complement strand
ATATATATATATATATATATATATATATATATATATATATATATATATATATATATATATCTGCAAAAATAAGGGCACACAAAAACTCATTTTTTTTTTAACAGAGATAGAACCGAGTTTTCATTAAAAAAGAAGGTCGCTACACAATTTTATCTTTTACATACAAAATTCCAGAAATGTTCATATGCATATATAGGTATATATATACAAACTAAGTTTTTAAAACATCTTCAAAGCTAAACTTCCAAAGATTTCCATCGACAACTATTTTCACAAATTGATGCAAAAGAATATAAAAAAAAATGCATATAATTCTAAGATAAGTAACCATCCTAAGCCTCCTTCCCTTCGACAGAGAAGAGAATATCTATCTCTTATACTTCCATGGGGTCATGTGGATAACCCCCTATTTCTTCCTCTCTAGATACTCATTGAATGGAATTTGCAAAATCATGGTTACTAGATACTTGAGAGAGAGAAAGTCCATTTGTTGTGGAAGAATCATTGTTCGCGGTTGTTGACATTCGACCTCTAAACCATCAATCCTTTGCATATGTACCTGAAGTAGTTCCAAAACATTGGCCACACTTCCAACTATGACTTGTTCTAGCTCCAATAGTTTCACATTGATTCTATGAAGAGTTTGATTGTTTGTCGAGTGTGCCTCCTCATGCCTACAAAGGAACTTCTTCACATCTCTCTAGTGAATAACACCCATATTATCTATAGAAAAATATTTCACAAAACTGATGTTGAGCCACAAAAATTTCCCACTACACTTCCCAATTCCAAACGAAAACCACTGAGATTTAATCCCAATCCCAACTCTATTAAATTTCATAATGGTTGAATTTATATGACATCGTAAAGAGAGAAATGGAAATACAACGACAATGATAAAAGACAACTAAGAAACCTCAAAATTTCCAAACCATTCTAGAAATACCACTAGCATTGAGAAAGATGGAAAATCTTTGCTCACTGCCTTCCAAAGCCCACTGTTGTCACACACCCAACACATGCAAGGACTAGATTTTCTAAAACCCCAAAAAACCACCACGCGAGAGTGCCCAAACCAATCCCAATAGAGCATAGAAAAAACCCCACTCCACTGGACAAAAACCACTGCAACTCACCGCCATCAGTCGAATGCTCCCCATTTTAATGAAATTCCACACATATTGCATTCAATAACACCTCGAGCTGGCCAACTTCTCAAGTGTCTAAGTAGTAATATCCTCCCTTATGTGTACTATATGTTCTTTGCATAAAAAGGGATGATAATTTGAAGACCTCCTAGGTATGGAATAGGGTTAGAGGATGAAACCCCATCTTTAACCAACTTCCCAACATTTAAATGGGAATCCCAATGGTCTAATGAGCTATTGATCTCTCTTTTTGTGTGGAAGAAAGAGATTCCCCCAAAGCTTGTCACCATGCATCTTATCCCTGAGAGTACGAAACTCAGTGCATTACTTCCCATGTCAACATGAATTACCATGGATTTTATGATCAATATGAGTCACCCAACGCCACAAGATCATTAATTCCTAATTCATTTCGAAGGAACAGGCCCATCCACAATTAATAGGCCTCGACAGGGTTATTGGAAACATTTCCTAACCCCCAAGCATAATAAATCAACTTTTTTCCTCCGAGATCATAAGTATTCTGTGCGCTCAAATAATTTCTTATAGTCAATAACTTGTTTTTCCAAATTTTCATTACAACTAATACAAAATGAAAATAATTATTAACTTCTATCAATTTTTATATCATAATTTTTGTATTAATAACAATTCTTTAGTTTTTAACAACTCCTCTTTTTCTTTATAAATTAATTGCTTAATCTTATATTTTTTCATTACACACTTTAACTTTTAAAACATTATATATATCATTATATACATCTAACTTATTTAAAATTATATATATTAATTGAATTTAAGAATATAATATTTATTTTTAATTTTTTTCTCCTTAAACAGAAAATTACAACGCTTCCTAAAATACAAATACATAAAGTCCTATACACTTTGGATTATGAATGCACCACTTATTTTTTTTCACAAAACACTTTGGTATATTACTTTACACAATTAATAACTTAGTCCATTTATTTATGACACATAATTGATTTCTCATATATTATTATACTGTTGGAGGTATGGAGGTAGCATATAACAATAAGTTATCATTGATTTTCATATTAATTTTATGTTGACTTAAAAAATGCGTATAAATTTTAATGTTGAACATAACAAATAAAAAAAAATATTTTTCAATCTAATAAAATTAGTATTTTTATGACCTATGACTGGTCAATAAATTGATCGTGTTATTGCAACCTTCACTTCCTTCTAGATTTGAAATTAATTTTGACATGACTATATATGAGTGTCACTTTCTTATAAGATACAACTCTATTGATAAAATAATTTTATAACAAATATAAAATAAAAACCATACATATGTTCATATTGAATTAGCCCTCTCACAACTACCAAAACACATTGAATGGAGACACTTTACCCATCAATTCTATATAAACCAAGTCAAGTGAAATGAATCCATTGAACTATGAAATAAGACTATTTTTTTTATTTTCTTTTCTTATTTTTCCAAATGTGTAGTTATGAAACCATTTTTAATTCTTTTGGTAAGTTACTATTGAGCTAGGCTATGAAATAAGACTTTTTTTTATTTTATTTTCTTATTTTTCCAAATGTGTAGTTATGAAACCATTTTTAATTCTTAAAGCAAAACCTCCACTATACACTAAAAAATGTTATTCAAAAAACTAGCTACTTATGGAGACATATGATAGAAACGCTCGGCTCCAAAATAAATTTAGGTTTTTTTGAAATGACATATTTTAATTATAGGAACGGGCTAAATCACTTGCACACCCTCCGGTAAGTTTACATAGATTTGAGTAAAATTTCTTTTATTATCTTTGGAGGCAATATATGGCAACCTACTGCACTTCTTTATATAATAGTTGTTTAAAAGTTTTATCCCTATACAAAATAATATGAGAAATCAATAATGATTATTTCTATATAATTCTAATGTGACATGGATTTTTCAGTCTGCTGAATTTATTTCTACATTCAAAAATAAATTTTAAATAACAAAAAATACAAATTTCCAAGAATCAAATTTCTGGCTACTCCAATTTTTAAAACAACTGGTTCAAATACACCTTTTATAATGCTGACATAAAAATTTAAAGAAGCCGCGAACCCAAGATTGGACTAATGTCACGCTCAGGGTTGAAATTTCCTATCACAATGTTGATTTCGAATTTTTAATGTAGAATGTTTATGATTCTATGAATTTTTTATCTGTATTGTGATTGATGGGCAAATTGTCTTCGTAACTGTCAATATGGCCGTCAAATTCTATTCTTGATGACGCTGCAGGGTTGGATTTTGAAATCAAATTTCTTTGTTAAACACAACAGTGTTGGATTTTGAAATCAAATTTCTTGTTAAACACAAAAGTATAATTAAAGGAAGTGGTGGATCCAAAGATAGTTTTTGATAAATAACCTTTTATAAAGCTGAACTGAAATACAATAATTTAAAAAATTCTATCCCTGCTGACGTTGCAGGGTTGGATTTTGAAATCCAATTTCTTCTTAAACACAAAAATAAAAAATATAGTTAAAGTAAATGGTAGATCCAAAAGCAAATTTTTATAAAGCTGAATTAAATATAATTAAAGTAAGTGGCGGATCCAAAAGCAAATTTTTATAAAGCTGAATTATTGTACAATAGTTTAAAGGAAGCGGTGGATCCAAGACTGGGCTTACTTATGGTACACCGTAGGATTGGAATTTGAAATTAAGTTTAACGATCTTAAAATATATTAAGACTTTTACTTAATTTTGATGACGAATATATCAATTTTTTTATTAAATTTATTAAATGAATTTTTAATTAATAATTTATTGATCAAATTCCATCCCTTTTTTTTGAAAAAATGTGCTTTATATTCAAAAGGATATAAAAATATACATACAATCTTCACGATAGACAAATACAGAAAATGGCGAAATTCAAAGATTGATCATAATGGCTGGTCCTTCATTTCCATCCTCCCACTTTGTAAATCGAATTTGGCTAGGAGGCATAAACAATGCTTTTTTAGATAGGGTATCCGCCTCGTTGTTTTCCTCTCTGTAGATGTGAGAGAAAGAGAGATTCCTTATAGAGATTGTGGCTTCTTGAGTTCTTTCTTTCGAGCACTCTAGGGCTGCCACATGGAAATCAGCTTGACCATTAAGACAATCAATAATAATTTTGGAATCTCCAAGTAGTAAAAACTCGTCGGTGTGCAGGTGACATTCCAGAATAAGAGATGCCCATGCTCCCAATAGGTCTGCCTTCATATTAGTGCCTTGTCCGCAATTTAGAGTCCAGCGGATGCATGTGTGAGAGTTTAAAACGATTTTTCCTCCCACCCCACAAAGAGAGCCTCCTTGTTGTGTCGCGCCATCGAACCAGGCAACTGCTCTGTCAAGTGGAATTGCTAGCTTGTGTCTGAGGGATGGAGGGTCCTTGGTTTGGTTTCCTGATGTGGCCGCCTCAACAAGAATGATGTTTACCACTCTTTGAATCGATGGTAATCTCTCTTCAAAAAGAGTTGTATTTCTGGCCTTCCAGGCATGCCAGCAAAGATAGACTGGAAGCAAAGACTGGTTCTTGTTAGCACCAATCCAATTGCGAAAACAAAGAGGCACACTGGAACCTGTCCAGGGCGTGGTAAGATTTAGCGCCAAAGATATTTGATGCCAAACTGAACAGGTGTAAGAACACTGTAAGAAAATGTGGTAAATTGAATCGTTGTACTGTTTGCACAGGATGCAACGATTTGGGCCCTCCCAGCCACAGACTTGCAGATTCTCCCAAACTAGAAGTTTGTTTTCAATCAGAAGCCAACAGAAGAGTTTAAGCTTCAAGGGATAGTCCCCCTTCCATATCTTTTGGCGCCAACTTGCATTGATTGGTGTTCAGAATTTAGCAGCCAATGCCTGATACACTTTTTTTGCAGTAAGAAAGACGGTACTATCCCCTCCCATCCATATAAGGCCGTCCGGCCTCTCTTGAAGATGAATGCCTGCATCAGTTAACTGCTGGGTAAAGTTGTCCCATTGATCTTTTAACACGAAATCAAGCTGTAGGTCTGTACCATTAAGCCATTGATCACCTAACTGTCCCCCATTGGGCGAAACGCTGAGTTTATGCATGAAATATGTACTCTTGCTGTGTAGATGCGCCAGAAGTGGAGGAGAAAGCAGGGAATTTCTACCCAAGCCCAGGATGTTGTCTCTACTGACTTCAATCATGTATCCATTGCCTGGTTTCCACGCAATCCATTGAAGAATGATCGGTAGCGATTTTGAGAGGTGTTTCCAGGTTTGTGAGCCTCTAGTTGGTCGCTCTGAGGCGGATCTGATCCAGATGTGAACAGGAAGGTGTGGGAAATACTTAGCCTTGATTACCTTACTCCAAAGGCCAGGTTTCAATAAAATTCTCCAAAATGTGTTTGCCGAGATCACCCTATAAAAGAAAGGCAGATATCTAAGTCCCCAACCTCCCATCAATTTGGGTTTTGAGATTACCTCCCATCTGCAGAGGTGAAATCCTTTGTTCTTTTTGTTGCCTGTCCAAAGGAAGGTGAAGACTATTTGTCGTAGGGTCTTCAGAAAAAATGCAGGGATGTGAGCTAACACCATCCAATACACTGGAAGGCTTTCCAAGACGACTTTTATAAGAACAAATCTGCCTCCCATTGAGAGCATTCTGTTGCACCAGTTGTGAATTCTACATTCAAATTTGTCAATAAGCCAAATCCAGTCTTTTTTTGTATAGCTGGTTGGTTTTATAATGTAGCCCAAGTAAGTAAACCCCTCCGCTAACTCACAAGAATCAATACCGAACAAAACTTTTAAATCTGTTAGCAATTCCTCCTCAAATTCCATCCTTAAAACTAAAAAGCTAGACTAACTTAATAACTATGTACACTAAAAACTTTCATAAACTTTTTCCTCACGTATGATGGTCTCTCTTGATTGCTTTATATTCTTAATTATTGTTTATTACACCCAAATATATAATAACTAAATCAAAACTCATCGGGCATTATTTTCTCTCGATAAGAAGAATTTCCCTGATTTATCTATTTTGGGTTGTTTTGTAATGTTAGGTTTGTTGAGATGTCGACTTATTACTGTGGGTTTTCAGGGTTTGTTTGCAATTGACTTTGTGGAGGATAAAGATTATTTAATTTTTGTATTAATGTTTTTAATTTTTTTGGAGATGATAAAGGTTTTTGTTGTTAATTTTTTTTGAGATGATAAATGTTTTTGATGTCAAGGAACTTGTTGTGGGTTAATCTCTATAAATTTTTATGTTTCTAATGTTTTTAGAATTTTGCAATAGGTGTAAGTGTATGATTTGGGAAGACAAGTTACAATGACAAAACTATTGAGTAACCATATAGTGAAAAAGGTACAGGTTAGGAGGTAATGTAAGGTGGAGGGATTTGATATCTTGATAATGGAATTAACAAACAATATTAGTTGTAGTTAATTAAATATTCATTCTACAACTTTTCAGATTATTATTTAAGAAAATAAAGAATTATTATTTAAGAAAATAAAGAAATCTTTCATGAAGTGAGCTTAATGGTTAAGAACAAGTGTCTCCTCCTTAAAGTTCACATGTTCAAATGTAGAAGAGATAAGACATGTTCAAATCTAGAAAAGATAAGATATGTAGGACATGTACACTTCCATAGACAAACAAGAAGGTCCCTTAATCCTAAAAATAAAGAAGTCATATACCATATCCTTAATCCTAAAAATAAGGAAGTCATATACCATATATCAATGAGGTCCCTTAATCCTAAAAATAAGGAAGTCATATACCATATATCAATGGGTGTCTCACTTTATGAGAAAAGAATTAAATAAAATATGTAAAATAAAATGAAAAATTAAAATTAATAAAAAAAAAATAACATAAAATATTAAATATGATTTATTTGAACAATAATAAGTAATAAGTGTAAAAATTTAATATTCTTAAGAGTGGATAATAGTTCATAAAGTCCTCACATTAAGAAATAAAGACTAAATATATATATATATATTTTAATATCCTCAAGGGTGGATAATAATTCATAAAATCCTCGGATTAGAAAATAAAGACTAAGCCTATATATATAGAGGTTTAAATACTCATTTGGATAAAATGGAAAAGTACTGGACCAACAATAATTTAAAGCTTGACCCAACTACTCTATTGATTTGAATCAATGTTATTCTTTGGCATTTTCATATTTATTTTAGTTATATAATAAATATATCTATTGTTTTTTGTTGTTTGAACAATATATATTTTAATATATTGAAAAAAAATTGGTGGAAAAAAAGTCATACAATACTAATAATACACTTACTAAATAATTTTTCAATAATTTCCAATTCCGTTAGTAAAATAATTTTCCAAGAATTCATGCAGACTTGTTAACCTATAGTTATTCACCTTCTTGACATTATTACTTATGACTATTCTCCTTTACATGAAAATGTTTTGCTATTGATTTATGAAAGAATTTTCTAAGAATTCAAACTTAAGTTATTCACCTTCTTGACATTATTACTCTATGACTATTTTTTTTATCATGTAATTGTTTTGTCATTGATTTATGTTTTGTCATGACTATTCTTTTTTTATGTAATTGTTTTGCTATTGATTTATGTTTTGTTATTGATTTTAATTGAATTATTAAATTTATATGATATTCAATACTATTTGATGCTCTAAGAGTAGGGTTATTTGAAGTAAAATCTCCCATCGGTCTTGGTCGTGCTACAACGAGAGAATACTATACTACCAAGCCATTCAGGTATGGAAGGTAGAGCCTTTCACCTTAGGACTATACTACCAAGCCCACCAAGTCAAACAAGTGAGTAAACCGCCAGGTGGACGATATCTCAATTCAAGTTAGGCGAGATCTATCTCGTTTCTCATTTTGGGCACGTATCATTTAGTTGCAGTGATTAGTTTGCATTTCCCATGTAAAAAGACAGGAGAGGCGGGTTATCAAACAGAAAAGAGAGGTAAAGTGGTATGCACACCGCCCTGTGAAAATAAATTAGTATAAATGTAAAAAAATATTACATGTCTCCCCATATGCATGGGCTGAAAAGACCTAACAAATGACAGTCGTAAATGATAGATTCAGAGGCGATTCAAATATTAGATTTTCACAAAAATACAAATGACAGTCGTAAATGATAAATTCAGAGGGATTCAAATATTAGATTTTCACAAAAATGACTCGCACAGGCCGAAATGAAGAATATTTTCTGGAGATAAGAAATCCATGAATTTTGACTATAGTTAAAGATAAACGTGAATATTTTCACAAGATATTGCCAAGGAGGCGTAGGATAAAAATGATCCTACGAATTGTAATTTTTTCCATTAATGATCAGGGCATGTAAAATTTTCGGTGATTATTATAACTTAACGTGAATAAACTTTGAAGTCATATCTTTGGATGGACTCCAAAATAAGTCATAATTTTCGATTATCTCCAAATATAGGAAGGCTTATAACTTTAGAGTTGGAATTTCGAAAACAAATTTACCTGTTTCAGCAATTTTTACGGCATAATGACCATGTGTATAAAGTTTGGGGATGAGCGAAAAAGAGTTTCAACAGTACTAACAGAAAAATTATGAAAGTTTCACATCCTATTTCAATTTTACACAGAAATTTAGATTTAACTTCCCTTTGTTTCAATCCAGATAGAAAGCTTGAGGATTCAGCCACAGAGAAAGATCTTGAGAGTTGAGGATTCAACTGCAAAGCAAGAATGTGAAGGAAAGAACCCCTTCGATCCGGCATCAAACGAGGAAAGAACGCCTTCGATCCGGCATCAGACGACGTCTGTAGAACCCAAACGAATTTCTCCAAACCCATGGCCATCTCCTCAGCCTGAGCGCTCGAAATGGAATTCTTGCTGCGGAAAGAAATGTAAAGCATGGACTCCTTTGCCTGCGTGTGGAGCCAGTCCAAGCACTCCTCTAATTCCGTATTTACTCCCATTTCGACCAACGGGGTGATTCTGCTGGGTCGGTCTTGGAAAGCCTCGGGAGGGAGCAGGGGACCTATTGTTCTCAGAGTGCCTTAATTCTTTTCAAAATGCTCCACGAAGTCCCGCTCCAGGTCATAGAAGGTATTGGCTATCATCCTCCAACTCTCTGTGTTTCCTTCTCTCATGCGGATTAACAACTGATGAATCGCGCTCCGTCGTCACTTCACTTAGCTCCGGCAACATCTGAAGGCTGGTGAGCTGCACATCCTACAAGTGACCAAGTGCGAGGCATGCAAGTGACAAAGTGCTCAAAGAAACGGCTTCCAAGCACTTTGCCAAGTGTCGATGTTAGACACGAACACCAAAGCCACCTCCACCAACACCAAATCCACCTCCAGAGATAAGGGGTTATGGAATTTATGCATACAGACATTAAAAATTTAATGTTTGGGAATTAATGCTAAGTTGAAACTTAGCATTAATTCACATTGCTTGCTACATATCCAGTTTATTAGTTTCAAACCCTCCCTTCCCTATGTTTGAGAAGCCTCTTGCCTCAATATGAGGCCAAATAAGAGGTCAAACATAAAACTTTGGATAAACTAACGAAATACCACTTAAAAAATGTATGAATAACCAAAAACCTTATGTTAAAACATGAAAAGGCCCTCGGTGCCTGTGCATGAATAATAGAAATGTAGAAAACCGATTGCTATTAGTCCCCATGCTCGAAGGGCAGGGACTAATAAGAGACTGAGATATTGAAACCCCTATCTATGATTGAATTTGAATAAGAACTAGCAACATTACAAACTCTTTATCTCCATTGATCTTGTAGTGTTAACCTTGAACCATGAAAATCAATTAATTTCATACCCGGTGATGGCTAAAATTTGTCCATCCACGAAACATACATGGACGGGTTACTGGAGCAGATGGAGAGCGGTGCCCTGAGGAAACCCTAATCCCATTGTGGTGCAGACTTCCGTCGATCAGACGCAGAACACCCGCGCGACGATTCCTCAGCAACGAGACAAGGCCATTCGGCTCCCACTGACACGTCAGAATGGGCACAGAAGAGGGGGGGAAACCCCCCTCATACCGTAATATCGTTGCCAATGACCGCTCCGGCACCAGAGCAAAACGCCCCACATTCGAGCCGCCCCTATAGGTGCGCAAGCAGCTTTTGGCCAGTGAACAAGGCCCCAGAAAGGAAATGGAGACGGAAGCGGGAACCTCCCACCCAAAGCCACCTCGAGGATGGGAGCCGGGCAAATGTATTCCACAAATGGAGAAAACACCGTGATACCTCATCAGCTCAACCAGAGTAGGAGAACATACACAATTCATGAGAGAGCATTCCCTTATTGGCAAGTTCCTGGGACTCTGGCCAACAGAGAGGGATCTCAACAAATGGATCAAGCACTGGTGGAACCCCAAAGGGGACTATGAGGTCCAACTCAGCTCCAAAGGCTTCTTTACAATCATTCTATACAATCTAGAGGACAAGGACAGGATATTTGAAAATGGGTCGTACTTCTACAACTCAGCAGGGCTATTCTTACACTTTCGGACTGAAAGATTTAGCCCAGATAAAGAAGACTTCACCATGGCCCCTGTATGGATTCGCCTATATTCCTTACCGCAAGAGTTCTGGCTGGAGGAGATTCTAATGGGCATAGGGAACACTCTAGGGCAATATGTCAAAGCTTCAGAGGCCACAAGACAATGAAAATATACCTCATATGCCAGGATCTGTGTCTACATGAACATCTCCAAGGCACTCCTTGGAGTGGTGACCCTCGAATACCAGGATGAGGACTGGCAACAAACTCTGGACTATGAGCACATTCCCTTTTGATGTAGGAGATGTCATGAGCACGACCACCTCTTCCGAGACTGCCCCCTGATCAAACTAGCCACCAGAGAAAATGACACCACACAGAAAGATGTCTTCACCATGGTTGCATCAAAAAAGAGAAACCCACCAAGGAGGCAGATCCCAGACTCCAAACAAAAAATCACAACCAAAAACTCTTATGAGATTCTGAATCAGTTGCCAGAAGATGAGGAAATCCATGACCCACACAAGGATTCGCAATAGCCTCAAGAAGACGCCCCAAATCCTTCCCCCCCTCCCCAAGGTGGTGAAACCTACATAGAAGAAAGAGGAGACGGGGATGGGGACACCCCAATGCTGCTAGACGACAGAGATCTAGCAGGAATAGATCTAGAAAAGCTCGAGGAGGCCCTGAAGCAAAAGGACCTGCAGACCCTTCCTGAAGAACAAATGCGCAAGGTACATAAAGTATTTCTCAATTCCTCAGCAGGATCCACAACACACTTGGGTATAGCAACGGACTCGAGCTCAGGCTCGAAGAGAGTCCTTCGAGAGAATAAAAGAAGAGGGAAAAAAACAACGCAACAACTGATCAAGGAGGCAGGCCACCTCATGATAAGTTCAGGTCAGATCCACAAGATTTCAGAGGGATACCTCCACACAACACCACCCTCTTATTGATGAAGATTATCAGCTGGAACATTAGAGGAATCAATGGTAGGTCCAAACAAAGGATCCTCCGAGACTCCATCAAGGCAGAAAATCCAGATATTCTAATGTTACAGGAAACCAAATGCGGGGGAGAAGAAGCTGAAACCATCTTTCAGCACATCTGGCGAGAATGCAATTCCATATCAACAGACTCCACAAGCGCCTCAGGTGCTCTTGCTATCCTATGGAACCCATCCAACATCATTATCAGCAAACCCTTTTCAACGGTAGGCACAATAACGGCTCACTTCGAGGTCATCGACTCGAATTAGGAAGGTGCCATCACTAATGTCTACGGCCCTCACATCAACCAGGACAAAGAAAAATTCATGGAGTGGCTCGAACTAATCAAGACTCTGGCGACAACTCAAAACTGGATCTTAGGAGGCGACTTCAATATGATCCTGTCGCTGGAGGAAAAAGCAGGAGGCACCAAAAAACTAGAGCAAGATAGTGGTAAGTTCAAAACTCTCACTGATCATCTAAAGTTAGTAGACATAGAAAATAACAATGGTACCTTCACCTGGTCCAATCGTAGATCGAGCAATCAACACATTGCATGTCGACTGGACCACTTCCTGGTCACCGAGGAACTAATGGAGACAGGCTCTTATCTGGAAAGCCTTATTCTACCAAAAGCTGGTTCAGACCACTGGCCTCTTGCTCTTCATCTAGACACAGGAGAGCTACCTAAGTACAAGCCCTTTCGCTTCGAAAAATTCTGGCTCTCACACCCGAATTTCCAGCAGCTAGCCAAATCCTGGTGGGCACAGGCGGAAATAGACCATGATTCCAGCATGTATAAATTCCAACAGCACCTCAAAAACTTCAAGCAGTTGCTGAAACAATGGAACAAAAAGAGCTTTGGAAATATACTTAAAAGCATACAGAACATAGAAAGCAAGCTGGTGGAGATCCAAAAAACCTTCATTTCCGGATCCAGAACCACAAAACTAATGAGAGAGGAGGAGAATCTCCAAGAACAATTAGAAGAGAGAAGAAAGCAAGAGGAAATTCTATGGAAGCAAAAATCCAGAGTGTAATGGCTCAAGGAAGGGGAAAAGAATACAAAATTCTTCCATAGAGCTATGATGCACCGGCGCCACGTCAACAGAATCACTCACTTGGAGGACAGTCAGGGAAACACATTCAGAGAACACTCCAAAATTGAGGCTGAGCTGCTCAACTACTACCAGGACCTTCTAACGGGAACCAAGGAGGATAGAACGGAAGCCATACAAAGAGTCACCAGACACATACCTTCACTGGTAACCTCCGAGCAAAACACTGCTTTAACTCGGCCCATCACCCAAGAGGAAGTGGATCAAGCAGTAAAAACCATGCCTCCCGGAAAGGCCCCTGGACCGGATGGATTGACTACAGATTTTTTCCACCACTGCTGGGACCTGGTCAGAAAAGAAGTTTGGGAAGTAGTAGAGGAATCAAGAGCATCAGGCTTAGTCCTACCAACTCTCAATGCCACCTTTCTCACCCTCATTCTGAAAGAAGAAAGAGTCACAAACCCTAAACAGTTCAGACCCATAGCCCTTTGCAATGTTATCTACAAAATAATAACGAAGGTAGTAGCCAATCGACTCAAACCTATTCTGCCACATGTCATATCCAAGGAACAGGCAGGGTACATAGGAGGAAGACAAATCATGGATAGCGTCATCCTGGCTCACGAGGTCATCCACTCCCTCAAGACTTCAAGGACCCCAGGTATGCTAATCAAACTCGATCTTTCAAAATCTTTCGATCGAGCCAGCTGGAAATATCTTAGAGTTGTCTTAGATTCTTTTGGTTTCGATCAGTGTTGGGTAAATTGGATCCTAAATCTCACCTCCTCAGCCTTCTTCTCCATTCTAGTAAATGATGTCCCATCCCAACCTTTCTCACCCTCCAGAGGCATCAAACAGGGGGACCCCCTCTCCCCCTTCCTGTTTGTACTTTTGGCAGAAGGCCTGGGAAGGTATATCAAGGCAGCAGTCACCGATGGCTCCCTCAAAGGCCTGCTACACAACATTCAGCCAGCACCCTCTCATAGTCAGTTTGTTGATGACACCCTCCTTCTGAACTCCCCCACGGTCAGGGAGGCGAACAAGATCAACTCCATCCTCTCTGACTTTACTGAAGCCTCAGGCATGTCCCTCAACTTGGACAAATCCAAACTCTACTTTTTTAATACACTGGCTTCTGTTCAACTTCATATTTCCAGACTTCCTGGAATACCCAGGAGCTCCCTTCCGTCCAACTATCTAGGCGTTCCCCTCACGGGAGCGACTGCCAGATCCATTTCCTGGGATAGCCTTCTCCTCTCCATATCCAACAGGCTAAGCAATTGGACCTTTAGACCCCTCAATATTGCATCTCGGCTGGTCCTACTCAAATCCGTTTTGCAGGCCCTACCCACCTATCTCTTAACCGCCCTGGCTGCTCCTAAATAAGTTCTTAGAGCCATTAGAAACCTTCAGCGAAACTTCCTCTGGCATGGTCACCAACCCAACAAGAAATGGGCTCTAGTAAACTAGAACAGACTCTGCACGCCAAAAAGCCAAGGAGGACTGGGACTCCAGGATCCAGGGAAACTCAATCAAGTAATGGGAGCCAAAATCTGGTGGTGATGGATAAAAACTCCAACAACTGCATGGGCACAACTGTGGAAACAAAAATATGCCCCCCTCACACCAGATGATCAGCTAATTCAGCACAACAACCAAATTCATGGCTCCAATATCTGGAACACAGCATGGAAAAATTGCACACTGGTTCAGAATCATGCCTTTTGGGAGGCACGAGATGGAGAAAGTGCCATGTTTTGGCAAGACTCATGGCAACAATTCAAACCCTTGAACGAAATGGAGGAGCTATCCAATCTTAAAATAGCTCTCAATCCGCACACCTCCCTAAGGATTAAGGACCTTTGGAAACCCCAAGAACAACAACATCTGTGGTGCCAATGGAAAATCTCTAATCATGAGCTCGGAGTCCAAGAAAATCTCAATCTGTAGAGCTGGCAATTTCAAGCCAACCACCAGAAAATACCCAAACGAGAAGGGTCAGACATCCTGAGATGGGGGTATTCCACAGCCGTAACTTTCACAATAATAGAAGCTTACTTCCTACAGGGTAATCACCAAGGTCAAAACAAGGAGCCCATATGGAGCAAAGTCTGGAACCCCACTCTCTGGCCTAAGGTTTCCACTTTCCTGTGGCTGGTGGTGCACAATCGATCCTTAACCTGGGACAACCTCAGGAAAAGAGGCTTCAATGGACCATCCCTCTGCGTTCTCTGCTATCAACAGGAGGAAACCAAAAAACATCTCTTTAATGGATGTCACTACAGCCAACAAATCTGGGACCAAGGAGCGCAAATAATGCGCAAATCCAACCAAAATCGGAGCAGCATCAATGACACAATAGAGAATTGGGACCGTAGCACCTACAACAACCCTCTTCTGAATCTCATCTGGCAGCTTCTACCAGGATTTATTCTCTGGAAAATTTGGAAGGAACGAAATAAGAGAATATTCCACTCCCAACCATCCCCGTCGGAAGCCACATGGGAGAAAATCAACTCACTAATCAAGGAAACAATCAGAAGTAAATCATGGACAGAAGAGGACTTTAATTGCAACCCAGAGGAACAATGCATTCTTCAAAACTAGCAGCCCATTCTAATCAATCAACCAATACCACAGACACACAAGCACCAACAGACTAGTCCAACCACCTGGTCCCCCCCTCTAGCACATTTCATCAAAATAAATTTTGATGGAGCCTCCAAAGGCAACCCGAGAACAACAGGATATGGGGCAGTTCTCAGAAATTCCAGTGGCAAGAGATAACAGGACTACTGAGGGGTCTCCAAACAGCCATGGACAAATCTTACCAGAAGATTATCTTGGAGGGGGACTCACAAGTCATCATCAAGCTAATCACCAAGATTCTTCATGGAAGCCACCCTGCAAAAATCTCACCAAGTTGGTGACTCTCTGGATTCCTCGAAGACTTTAACCACCTCCTCCAACCCCATCTCAGCATCATACCCTCCCACATGAAGCGAGATGCAAACAAGGTAGCAGATTTCCTAGCAAACGAAGCAGTCGAAATGGGAGCCAAACACTTCTGTTGGGAAGCCCACATCTCAGAAGACTCAGAAATCTCCACTTGGTGCCAAACCTTAGCCACTAGAGACCTACAACCCCCGGATGGGGTGCCACGTCGCAATATGGAGCCATGCAGGATAAGGTCGGGACGCAGTATTAATGCATCCACCGGCCACCATCCCCTCAGCCATTAACCCTCCATGGACCAGCGCAGCCACACCCAAGCGATGAGCCCCTTCGCGCAAGTGAACAGTACTGGGCATCAGCGCACTCAACAACAAGCCTTAATGGCTATGGCAGTCGTGGTTGCCCTCCTCCTTATTAACAGAATTGACAGGGCCGAGCAACATTCACCCATAGCAACGTTCACTCCACTGGAGTAGCAACAATTCATCCCACCGGAGCAGCATTCTGAGGCCTCGTTGAATCTCTGGAGTAGAGCGGTCCAATTGCAAGGAACCCTGGTCATCTCCTGGATCTCCACCATGCCCAGAGCGAGAGGAAAGCCGCACAGGGGTGCCACCTGGTACACAGCTGAATCTCGACGCCAAAGACAAAAGAAATTTGAGCAGACGATAGCCATGGCATCCATCCGAAGGTGCACGAAACCACGGACGCCTCCAATGGCGTACGTGGAAGAGATTACCCCAGAGGATGACATGCAGAGCTTTCCTAAGCTCACTCTTTTCACAGTCCCAGACAATTGGAATCCACCCTCTGAGTTTGGCTCAGATAACAAACCTCCGCCTGCGAGCATTTCGCTTGGTCCCAAAGCCAGCAGCCCAGAGAAGCACTACACCACTTGTTATATTGAAGAAGAGATCCCACCTGGTTCATCCATGGAGGAAGCGATACAAGTTCCCAACCAACTGGTGCATGCAAGTGACGACACAACAGAGCCCATTCCCCCAACTTCTGTTGACAGCCACTGGCAGGAACAACAACTCTTCACTGACTCGGGGTACTTCACTCTCATCTTCGAGCTGAGGAGTCTGTTGGATGACCAGGTCTTTCGCCTCGCCTGAATTGATCAAAGGCTCGACCTGCTCTTCATGGCTCGCTCCAGAAGTCTTCCAAAGTGGCAATGCCCAACGTGCGCGCAGGCCTACGTGCTTCCAGCAGGGTGGCGACAGCACGGGGACGAGGACGAGCACACAAGCTAAAACGTTCAATGATGTTCGTGGTTAGGAATTTCTTTTTCTGTTCTGAATTATGTTTCAGCCTAGTTAGTTCTCAGTTATCTCATAACCAGTACATGGCATACAGTTTAAACTTAATGGGTGATAGTCCTGGTTTCCTTCGGGCGGGACGAAACTCTGTAAATTTTGTTTGCTGGGAAACACATGGCAAGGGATGCCCAACTGTCTCGATTTCCTGTTTAGGCGGGACAGCTGGCATCGCAAACAGTCATTGTATTTTGATTATGCTA
>ML787678.1:687121-717509 GCA_009831015.1 Picea engelmannii | reverse complement strand
CTCTACTTCTATAGTTTGGTTAATTTATAATCTAACATAATAATAGGATTTCTAATAAAGCTAAATATAAAATAAAATTTATCTAATATAAAATATTCACATACATTAAAAAACTATCCTAAAATTTTGCCAATTCTCTATTATTTGTTCCTAAAAATATACCCACTTCAAACCATTGTAGTTTTTTAATTTGACATAAATTTTATGTAGTGCAAAAATATTATATAGTTGTCTTTTATCCACATATACAGATTGAAATCCTTAATGAAATGCACACAAATACCTATAGTTAATGCTAACTTATATATATATATATATATATATATATATATATATATATAACTATCCACATTTTCTACTACTTTGCATATTCAATTGTTGAAAATAAATCCAAGTTTCCCCAAATAGAAATTGATACTATTTGTCAATTTTAATAGTCATAACCTATTATGGATAGATAGAGCAGATGGGAATAACGATGTTAATGCTACCCACCTCATTTGAATCCTAGCTAACCTGTTTGATATGGCTTGTGGGTGGTTATATCAATTTGAGGTTTATAGAGGTAGTGATGTGTTGATGTGATCCTTAGTGGCATCAATGATTGTTTATTATAGTTATTGATTCCCTTATTAAAAAATAAAATAAAATAATACTCTATACAAAAATGCACTCTAGGACCAAACCAAGCTTTGTGCCTAGCATGTAATTCTATTAACCACCTCTAATAGATTCATTCCATCATGCATTAAACATATCTGGTATGCATTTTGATCAAGCCTCATAGATGTAACACCCTGTTTCCCCCAGTCTGTAAAAATAACTATATTGACCAAGAACTATGGAAAACTCCAAGATGTGAATGTGTGATTTGACGGACCCTATATAAAAGGGTCAATGAATGTAAATGATGGGTGTATATATATGTTGCATAACTGCTGAGAGGGGGATGTGATGAAAAAAAGACCACGATGGCTGATGAAAGGTGGTGGAAGGCACCTGGAATGGTGGCGTTAACTTCCACCGAACCAATACCATGTTGGTCTTTACTGGCTCAAAGACCAAAGCTACTCTCTGGCCTTGGAATGAATTACTCGCCAGGATGGTAGGTGGGGAGGTTCCTCATGAGTTAATGAGGGGATGGGGGTGAACCGCCCATCCGTAGAAGCCCTCAGACCTGACCACTACGCGGGAATTCACGCCACATGCAACCTTGCAGGACAAAGCAAGAAAGGAAATGTGTGGAGGGGGAATGCGACAGAAATCGCGGAAGAAGAACCAGGAGAAATCCGAAAAATACATGGAGTCATGAGCAGAGGAGAGGGAGAGTAACCTTCATCCTGGACTTCCGACAAGTGGGAAGTAAGATACTGAGTCTCAAAGCATCGTGGTCTAGCTCGAGGGTGGCTAGTGGTAAATCCATTTGGAGTCGCTGAGCCTACGGTTGGGTGGAAACGAGAACCCTTCTCAACAGTTGCATTACACTTGGTGTTTTTCTGATAAGTATTTATGTCCTGTATTTTAAATTGAATGTTCCTGAAATGCATGCTCATGGTTGTACACTCATGAATGGTTTCTGTATAGAAGTGTTTTCCTAGTGTGTTTGATCGGAAAAGGCGGATGCATGCTTATACTTGTATGTCTATATTCGGTTCATTTATATATATATGTGTGTGTGTGTGTGTGTGTGTGTGTGTGTATGTATATGTATAGATACATTGAACAAGTTCATATTTCGAAGTCCATTCTCGGGAGATCTGTCCCATGTACTTGACCTAAAACATGCCCTGGGTTATTTTCCCCGAAGACAACTCCTTCCGAAAAGATCCATCATATTCCAGAGCCAAAGTGAGTTCCTTGAAAGGACCACTATTTTTAAATAAATACTTAAGATTACCTCACCCCTGTCATAGAGTTCATAGCTCGATGATTTAAGAAGGCTTTTCAGTTAGGTCACCCAACCTGGTGATAATTACCCAAGAATCCGTTGAAGAATTCTATGGCCTAAGTTTGGAAACCTTGCACCAGAAAGCATGGTTCCCTTAGAGTTTGGTATTTTGGCGCTTCGACACCTAGGATACCCAAGCGCAAGTGTCCTTGTCTTCACATGTCATGAAACCCCGATTCGCGAAACCCCGAAATGATATATCATGGTTAGAGTTGGTATTTTGGCGTTTCGGCACCCAAGATACCCAAGGGCAAGCGTCCTTGTATTCGCATGTCGCGAATTCCCGATTTGCGAAACCTTGAAATGATGTTGCATGGTTTGAGTTTGGTATTTCGGTGTTTCGGCACCCAGGATACCCAAGGGCGAGTTCCCTTGTATTCATATGTCACGAATTCCCGATTCGCGAAACCCCGAAATGATGTAGCGTGGTTTGAGTTTGGTATTTCGGCATTTCAGCACCCGGGATACCCAAGGGCGAGTTCCCTTGTATTCGCATGTCGCGAATTTACGATTTGTGAACCCCTAAAATGATGTAGCATGGTTTGAGTTTGGTATTTCAGCGTTTTGGCACTCGGGATACCCAAGGGAGAGTTCCCTCGTATTTGCATGTCGTGAATTCCTGATTCGCGAAACCTCGAAACGATGTAGCGTGGTTTGAGTTTGGTATTTCGGTGTTTCGACACCCATGATACCCAAGGGTGAGTTCCCTCGTATTCGCATGTCGCAAATTCCCGATTCGCGAAATCCTGAAATGATGTAGCGTGGTTTGAGTTTGGTATTTTGGCGTTTCGGCACCCGGGATACCCAAAGGTGAGTTCCCTCATATTCACATGTCGCGAATTCCCGATTCGCGAAACCCTGAAATGATGTAGTGTGGTTTGAGTTTGGTATTTCGGTGTTTCGGCACACGGGATACCCAAGGGCGAGTTCCCATGTATTCGCATGTTGTGAATTCCCAATTCGTGAAACCCCAAAATGATGTAGCGTGGTTTGAGTTTGGTATTTCGGCGTTTCAGCACCTGAGATACCCAAGGGTGAGTTCCCTCGTATTCTCATGTCATGAATTCTCGATTCACAAAACCCCGAAATGATGTAGCGTGGTTTGAGTTTGGTATTTCGACGTTTCGACACCCGGGATACCCAAGGGCAAGTTTCCTTGTCTTCGGATGTCGTGAAATCCTGATAGGTGAAACCCCGAAATAGTCTAGCGTGGATAAGTATCGACGTTTCGAAGTTTTGACTACTGGGAAACTCAAGTACGAGACTTCTTGTCTTCGCATGTTGCGAAATCCCGATGTGAGAAACCCTGAAATGTTAGAGCGTGAGTAGATTTTAATGTTTCGGCGTTTCGGCACCCAGGACTCCCAAGGGTCAGTTTCCTTGTCTTCGTACATCATGAAATCCTGACTTGCGAAACCCCGACATGAACTTAGTATTAGATATATATACATATTTCAATGTTTCAGAGTTTCGACTCTCGGGAAACCCAAGTGCGAGACCTCCTGTCTTCACATATCATGAAATCCTGACTTGCGAAACCCCCAAATGAGCTTAGTAGATATATGGGTTTTGGTGTTGCGGCACCTGGGAAACCAAAGGGCAGGAACCCTCGTCTTCATACATCGCAAAATCCCGGTACGCGAAGTCCCGGTAGGTGAAATCCTGAAGCGGTTTGGTGTGAATAGAATTATGGGTTTCGGGGTTTGGGGAGTCGAAGAACTCGACTCCATCGCATTTCAATATCCCGGTTTCTGAAGTCCCGAAATGCGAAAGGCACCTCTTGGCTTAGCCCGGGGTCACAACCGACAGACACATGGGAGTAAATCCTATGTTTGGTGCGTGAGTTGTACACGACGGATCTTCAACGAAAGAACCAGTGAGTTGGTGTGGTGAAGGTCCCGATTGGAAGACTTAGCCTACGCTAGAACCTCATAGGAGTTTGGGGATTCTGTTCCTCGGTAAGAAAGGAGGAAAAAGCCGAAAAATATTAGTTCCCGTAGTTGGTGTGTTAAAAATTGGTATCAGAGCATGGTTACAACACTTGGCCTGCTTGGGCTCATGAACGGGTTGCGCAGAGACTCCAAAAAGTAGTAACCCTCTATCTTAACCCCCTTAATCACAAGTCGAGGTTAAGAATGAAAACTCCTATTGTGTGTGTGCATGTGAAAAATATGAATTATGTACTAGTCATAAATGAATATACATATTACCTAACAACCAGTGTTTTTCTTTTGCACACAAGAGGAAGATCAACTGCGGAAAATTACAAGCGTATAGAATGGTGACTCACCATGAAGTGGGGGAGGGCTCCCACAATAGAGACGAAGATTCTGACGAAAGGTGGGCGGTAGGGACCCCTTCAGATCTAGCTGAGACTGTGAGGAGCCTCATGGTCGAATTGCAGAGCTGCAAGGCTGACAACGAGAGGATAATAAAAGAGCAAGAGAAACAAACGGAAATTAATGCAGTTTTACTGCAGAGCTTATCCGACATACAAAGACAATTGCAACATGAACCTGAGACACAAAAACGTTGTCATGTCAGTGGCCACACTGAAATGAGCACCTAGAGAAAGGTCCACCTAGATAAGGGACAAGCATCGGACAATTCTTCTGGAAAGGAAGCTGGCGACCCAAAGGGATCTTCTAGTAGCAGAACTAGTTCTCATTCCCGAAGAAAATGAAAGAAGAAAAAAATTTCCAAGATTCATAATCTCGAAGAGTTCAAGAAGGCCAAATCACCCTCCTTCGACGACGAAATAAGGAAAGGAGAGGAAGCAGAGGCCTGGCTGCTCGGACTAAAGAAGTATTTCAGAGTCCACGATTTCTAAGAAAACTTGAAGGCCCGAGTAGCCACCTTCAACTTGAATGGAAAGGCTTCCATTTGGTGGGAAGACCTTAAGAATGTAAAAGGGATTTGCGAAGAAGACCTCTCTTGGGAACGGTTTGAGAAATAATTCAGGAAGAAATATCTGTCGGAAAAATACTTCGACGAAAAGGCTAAGGAATTCTATGAACTCAAGTTGGGGCAACTCACCATAGAGGAATATGTTAGCAGATTCCTCGAGTTGTTGAGGTATGTACCCTACATAAAAGCAGAAAAGGAAAAGGTGCGACGATTCATCAGTGGAATACCTAAGGACTATTAGAACAGGACTGAATTTGATGAACCAAATACCCTAGAAGATACTCTCTGAAAGGCAAGATATTGTTATGAACAGCTTGGGCATTGGACAGGACCTCACGAAGGCTGGAAGCAGAAGAATAGTTCGAGATTCCAGAAGAAGGGGTTGAAATCCCCAAGATTTAAGGACTATAAATAGAACTCAAGGATGAGCTTCTCAGCCCGAAGTGTACACCAGTAGAACTTTCCCTCCTTGAGTGGAAATAAACCTTCTGGATCTACCCTAGTAAAGACTGATAACCCAAAGAGAGAACCTTTGAAATGTTGGGGTTGTGGAGAAGAACATCTACTGAGGGACTGCCCGCACCGACAACAGAACAGCCGAAGAATTTACAACGTTCAAGAAGATACCACCATCAATAACGTGGCCAGGAGTGTACCACAAATTTATGCAACCTTGGATAATAACCAAGCTTCAATGGTGGAAATCAAAGGTATGATCACCAACCATCTAGTGTCTATTCTTATTGACCCTGGTTCAAATTTGAGTTATATAGCCCCTAAGGCTATTGATAAATGTAAACTACAGCCACATAAAAATTACAAGCCATGGTTGGTATAGTTAGCCACTGGCACCAAAATAAGGGTAGAGGAGGTCATACCAGCCTCCCAATTCATTATGGGTGAATTCCTCACCCAAGCAACCCTTAACATATTAACATGAGGAACACCTTAGGCTTGTGCTTCAAGTGCTAAGAGAACATCATCTCTATGCCAAATTTAGCAAGTTTGACTTTTTCCAGAAGCAGATACATTACTTATGCCATGTCCTATCTGAAGAATGGGTAGCTGTAGACCCTGATAAGATCAGGTCTATCATGGAATGGCCTACCCCAAAGGACGTTTCAGATATCAAATCCTTTATGGGCTTGGCAGGATACTATAGGAGATTTATAAAAGGATTCTCCAAGATTGGGAGTCCAATCACTACCCTCCAGAAGAAGGGGAAAAAATTCACGTGGACACGTGAAGAAAGATTTCAAACCCTGAAATATATACTGACCCACACACCTGTACTGAAGATCGTTGATTCTGAAGCTGACTTCCTTGTGTGCACAAATGCCTGTAAGGAAGGGCTCAGAGGAGTCCTTATGCAGGGAGGAAGTGTGATCTGCTATGAATCCTAAAAATCGAATGAGCACGAAGTCAACTATGTGACCCATGATCTAGAGCTGGCCGCCATAGTGCACGCCTTCAAAATGTGGAGGCATTACCTCCTCGGAAGAAAATTTGTACTTATGACAGACCACTGTGGATTGCGATATCTGTTTGACCAACCAAAGCTCAATGCTAGACAAGCTAGATGGATGGCCCTCCTCGACGAGTTTGATTTTGAAATCAAACATATTAAGGGAAAGGAAAATAGGGTGGCCGATGCCCTTAGCAGAAGCATGAAAACAATTCACCTGGTAGCGGTAAGCACCTGTGAGACAGATGTAAAGGAAAGAGTCAAAAATGCACAAGAGACAGACACATTCTTCCAGACCATGACCTCGTACCTGCAACAAGAACCCACAGGGATAAAATATGGAGGCTACCAGATGATGGAAGGAGGTCTGCTCACTTACAGAAACATATTGTATATCCTGGATTGTGATGACTTGAAGAGGTTCATAATGGATGAATTGCACAAAATACCCTACACTGGTCATCCAGGATACCAGAAGATGATCACGACCACCAGGAAACAATACTGTTGGCCTGGATTGAAGAAAGACATAGTTGAGTACTTATCCAAATGCATAGAATGCCAATAGGTTAAAGCAGAACACCGACACCCAGTTGGATTATTACAACCTCTACCAATCCCAGAATGGAAATTGGAAACCATCTCCATGGATTTCATCATCGGATTACCAACCTCGACTAAACAGAATGACGCCATCATGGTAGTGGTGGATAAATTGAGAAAGTCCACTCATTTTGTCCCCATCAAGTCGACTTGTAAGGAAATAGACATCACCAACGTATTCATGAAGGAGATATTCAGACTGCATGGTATGCCAAAAGAGATCGTGTCTGACAGAGACACGAAATTTACTTGCAACTTTTGGAAATCACTGATGGCTGGTTTGGAGACCAAGTTACTATTTAGCATAGCCTATCACCCTCAAATCGATGGACAGATGGAAAGGGTGAATCAAATATTAGAAGACATGCTCAGGATGCATGTAATGCATCAACCCAAAAAGTGGGAAGACTACCTGCCACTAGTGGAATTCGCCTACAACAACGGCTACCAAGCATCCCTGAAGAGAAGCCCTTTCGAAGTCCTCTATGACAGGTCGTTCAATAATCCAGTCAGTTGGATTAATCTCGTAAATAGAGTTACTATTGGACCCGACATGTTGAAAGAAATGGAACAACAAGTGTTTCAGATAAAACAAAATCTAAAGGTTGCTCAGAACCGACAGAAAAGTTACGCCGACCAAAGGAGAAATCCAAGAGAGTTCAAGGTGGGAGACCACGTATACCTCAGGGTTAGGCCCAGGAAGAGTTCCCTGAAGATGGGAGCATGTGCCAAGTTGGCACCTCGATATTGTGGACCCTTTGAAGTTCTATATAGAGTGGGACCTGTAGCCTATAGGCTAGCACTTCCTCCTACAGTAAAAGCACATAATGTTTTCCATGTTTCATTATTGAAGAAATATGTACATGATTATAATCATATAATTGACTGGTCTGTGATCCAGGTGGAACTGGAGAGAGAATTCCTACCAGAACCTCAATTCATACTGGACAGAAACAAAACCCCACTTAGGAACTGAACCATTGCATAGGTCAAGGTGTAGTGGAAACATTTTGGCCCAGATGAGGCTACCTGGGAAATGGAAGATGCCATGAAACAGGCATATCCAATTTTGTTTACTTCTGTATTTACATGTTCTATTGATAGATAGAACATCGAGGACGATGTTCCTTTAAGGGGGAGGGAATTGTAACACCCTGTTTCCCCCAGTCTGTAAAAATAACTATATTGGCCAAGAACTATGGCAAACCAAAAGATGTGAATGTGTGATTTGACGAACCCTATATAAAAGGGTCGATGAATGCAAATGATGGGTGTATAAATATGTTGCATAACTCCTGAGAGGGGGATGTGCTGAAAAAGAGACCAGGATGGTTGATGAAAGGTGGTGGAAGGCACCTAGAATGGTGGCGTTAACTTCCACCGAACCAATACCGTTTTGGTCTTTACTGGCTCAAAGACCAAAGATGCTCTCTGGCCCTGGAATGAATTACTCGCCAGGATGGTAGGTGGGGAGGCTCCTCATGAGTTAATGAGGGGATGGGGGTTAACCGCCCATTCGTATAAGCCCTCAGACCTGACCACTATGGGGGAATTCGCGCCACACACAACCTTGCAGGACAAAGAAAGAAAGGAAATATGTGGAGGGGGCATGCGACATAAATCGTGGAAGAAGAACTAGGAGAACTACGAAAAATATAGGGAGTCATGAGCAGAGGAGAAGGAGAGTAACCTTCATCCTGGACTTCTGACAAGCGGGAAGTAAGAGACTGAGTCTCAAAGCATCATGGTCTAGCTGGAGGGTGTCTAGTGGTAAATCCATTTGGAATCGCTGAGCCTACAGTTGGGTGGAAACAAGCACCCCTCTCAACAGTTGCATTACACCTGGTGTTTTTCTGATAAGTATTTATGTCCTGTATTTTAAATTGAATGTTCCTGAAATGCATGCTCATGGTTCTACACTCATGAATGGTTTCTGTATAGAAGTGTTCGCCTGGTGTGTTTGATCGGAAAAGGTGGATGCATGCTTATACTTGTATGGCCATATTCGGTTCATTTATATATTTATATATATATATATATATATACGTTGAACAAGTTCAGATTTCAAAGTCCATTCTCAGGAGATCTGTCCCATGTACTTAACCCAAACCATGCCCTGGGTTGTTTTCCCCGAAGGCACCTCCTTCGAGAAAGCTCCATCATATTCTAGAGCCGGAGTGAGTTCCTTGAAAGGACCATCGTTTTTAAATAAATACTTAAGCTTACTTCACCCCATTCACAGAGTTCATAGCTCGATGATTTAAGAAGGATTTTTAGTCAGGTCACCTAGCCTGGTGATAATTACCCAAGAATCCGTTGAAGAATTCTATGGCCTAAGTTTGGAAACCTTGCACCAGAAAGAATGGTTCCCTTGGATTTTGGTATTTCGGCGTTTCGGCACCTGGGATACCCAAGGGCAAGTGTCCTTGTCTTCACATGTCAAAAAACCTTGATTCACGAAACCCCGAAATGATATATAGTGGTTAGAGTTGGTATTTCGGCGTTTTGGCACTTGGGATACCCAAGGGCAAGTGTCCTTGTATTCGCATGTCACGAATTCGCGATTCGTGAAACTCCGAAATGATGTAGCGTGGTTTGAGTTTGGTATTTTGGTGTTTCGGCACCTGGGATACCCAAGGGCGAGTTCCCTTGTATTCGCATGTCGCGAATTCCCGATTCGTGAAACCCCGAAATGATGTAGTGTGGTTTGAGTTTGGTATTTCGGCGTTTCGACACTCGGGATACCCAAGGGCGATTTCCCTCGTATTCGCATGTTGCAAATTCCTGATTCACGAAACCCCGAAATGATGTAGCATGGTTTGAGTTTGGTATTTTGGTGTTTCGGCACCCGGATACCCAAGGGCGAGTTCCCTCGTATTCGTATGTCATGAATTCTCGATTCGCGAAACTCCGAAATGATGTAGTGTGGTTTGAGTTTGGTATTTCGGTTTTTCGACACCGAGGATACCCAAGGGTGAGTTCCCTTATATTCGCATGTCGTGAATTCCCAATTCGCGAAACCCCGAAATGATGTAGTGTGGTTTGAGTTTGGTATTTCGGCGTTTCGGAACCCGAGATAACCAAGGGCGAGTTCCCTTGTATTCGCATGTCGCGAATTCCTGATTCGCAAAACCCTGAAATGATGTAGCGTGTTTTGAGTTTGGTACTTCGGCGTTTCGGCACCCAATATACCCAAGGGCGAGTTCCCTCGTATTTGCATGTCGCGAATTCCTGATTCACGAAACCCCGAAATGATGTAGCGTTGTTTGAGTTTGGTATTTCGATGTTTTGGCACCCGGGATACCCAAGGGCAAGTTTCCTTGTCTTCGCATGTCGCGAAATCCCGATAGGTGAAACCTCGAAATAGTCTAGTGTGGATAAGTATCGGTGTTTCAGAGTTTCGGCTCCCGGGAAACTCATGTACGATACTTCTTGTCTTCGCATGTTGCGAAATCCCGATGTGAGAAACCCCGAAATGTTAGAGTGTGAGTAGATTTTAATGTTTCGGTGTTTCAGCACCCGGGACTCCCAAGGGCCAGTTTCCTTGTCTTCGTACATCATGAAATCCTGACTTGCGAAACCTTGACATGAACTTAGTATTAGATATATATATACATATATCGGCGTTTCGGAGTTTCAGCTCCCGGGAAACCCAAGTGCGAGACCTCCTATCTTCACGTATCACGAAATCCTGACTTGTAAAACCCCGAAATGAGCTTAGTAGATATATGGGTTTCGGTGTTGCGGCACCTGGGAAACCGAAGGGCAAGAACCCTCGTCTTCATACATCGCGAAATCTCGGTACGCGAAGTCCCAGTAGGTGAAATCCCAAAGCGGTTTGGTGTGAATAGAATTCCGGGTTTCGGGGTTTGGGGAGTCGAAGAACTCGACTCCCTCGCATTTCAATCTCCCAGTTTTCGAAGTCCCGAAATGCGAAAGGCGCCTCTTGGCTTAGCCCGTGGTCACAACCAACTAACACATGGGAGTAAATCCTATGTTTGGTGCGTGAGTTGTACACGACGGATCTTCAATGAAAGAACCAGTGAGTTGGTGTGGTGAAGGTCTCGATTGGAAGACCTAGCCTACGCTAGAACCTTGTAGGAATTCAGGGATTCTGTTCCTTGGTAAAAAAGGAGGAAAAAGCCGAAAAATATTAGTTCCCGTCGTGGGTGTGTTACAATAGAGTTTTAATTTTAAACACTATAAAACAAAGTCTTATTTGAGTATTTTTGGACAACAGAAACTCTTAAGGCCCAAATTGAAAATATACAAACTCAGAAAGGTGGAGAATGAAAAGAAATACACTCTCTATTTTGAATCACTGAAATTGACGAAGAAATGAACCATGGGAGTGCATTTTAGTGGAGCAAGGCAATTTCGGTCAATTTTGGTGAAAAATGAAAAATCAATTGACTTACATATTCTATGCAATAAAATAGAGGTGAATTGACAATTATGAGATATGGATTCCGTCAGTAAGGTGAAAATATATAGTACTAAAGTTTCATTTTCTTGAAAGGATACATGTACAATTATTGCCATGCATTTTAATGGGCCCTCTCACATAGATTTGTACCTCATGTTTTGAGGGATGATATCATGACTATTTTCGACTATATCATGTGATCATGGAGCCTTCATTATAAATGGAGTATATTTAATGAGACATTTTATCCTAAATTTGTAATGTAATTTAATATCCTTAAATGAATTTTATAAATCCTTAGAATATGAATAGTTGAATTTGAACAACTAGGTAGATGGAAGGCCACAAGCCAGATACCAAAATCATATATATGATATTTGTAAATGAACAAAGGACCTTTGGCATCTCATAGATTTGTCTTCTATAGTGTGATATGTGTATATTTTTATTATTTTGTTGATTTCTGTTCAAACCATTGTTTTTGGGTTTGATAAATGGCATTGTGTGGATTCAATTGTAGCCCCATTTTGCATTAGAATCACATACACATGAAAACATACATGACATATTATCCCTTTATTCTTGTTAGATTTTGATCACACCTCATGTTTTTTATAGGTTCTCAACAATATACACAGAAATCACAAAATTTGAACTGTGAACATAAACACACTAAGATGTCTAACAACTTAGCACAAGGAAAAGAAAAATATGAAATTGAGTCATACACAATTACACATGAATTTAATGCCCAAAGCAATTTTTCTTCATTCAGTACAATCCAAAAACAATGGGCTCCTGTAGCAGGGACAATGGCCCAATTTTCTTATACATAAAAATGTCAAAACAAGGAAATCATATAGTCATAAATCCTTACTTATTGATGATGAAACCCTCTTGGTTTCCTTGCTGATGAAATGATGTTGAGGGTTAGGGAATCCACTACCCCTCCAAACTCTCCACTTATTCTACAACTTAACAAAATTCATATGGCTCCTTTACACATGCCTATCCTCTTGTCCACAAGAATCAGGGTTGCGGCCCTTACCTTCCCTCCAAAATATCTATACTCGGTCCCTCACAGGCCTCTCAAATTAGTGGTCAGACTTCTAAAACTCTCTAGAACTTGTTTCTCCTTAGAAACTACCCCATAGTCATGCTATCTGCCTGTAGTGAGCCTCATCACTTCCCAGAAACTCTTTGCCTATAGACCAAGGCTTCTATACACCTACAACACCCCTCTTCTAGTTTTTCGGGCCCCCTAAGCACCAACGACAACCTTCTTCTAGCAGGTTGAGACTCCTAGGCCCAACATAATCCCTCTTCCTAGCTCATAGAGACTCCAAAACATAGGTCGAGCCTCCTTCTCTCTAAACAATATAATAACCTACCAACTAGACTCATGCTGTTAGCTTCCACACAAAAAAATAGATATAAGGAAAAATTCCCCTCCTCTCCATAATTCATAGGACTAAGGCATTACTCGGCCCTCTCCACATTGGTTGAGGTCACCACAAAATGTCACCAAGAATGAATCTCTCACTCTTTCTTTTCACCTTTACAAGTGATCTCCTTTTATGCAATTGTATGGTTGAGTTTGAAGCCCCTAAATCCACTTAGGCACCCTCTCCACAAAATCAACATTAAATTAGACTTGTTTATTCACACATGTGGGTGTGAATCCCCAACACAAGCCCACAAAGCCCCACAATGCACACAAAGGATTTTCTCAAGGAAAAATCACAATGTGAGTGTCAAGAATGGCTCCCACATGCCCGACACCTAGGATCATCTGGGAATACCTCTCGATGCTACAAAAATATCAACAATTATAAATATTAATATCTAACCATGTAAGTCAAAATGTTCATAATCTTTTAAAAACCAAAATTTCCATTTGAAAACAGGGCTTCAACATAAATATTTTTTCCTTAATAAAATGCATCCAAAAAGGTGCATGAAGGTGATATAATTAAAATGAATCTTGTTTCCTAGAGTCTTATTAGTGTTTGACAAGACAACATAGCCAAAATCATTGAATCATTTTTTATGTGAATGTTATGAATATGTCAACTTGGTCTTTGACCATGATTTTACCAAAATTAACTAGCTTCACTAAAATGCACGCCAAACTTTCATTAGAAGGAGAAATTGAATTATTCAACTTCGAGAGTGTGTTTAGTCACTAGGAACTTTCCTACAGTTCTAGATTTTTAATTTGACACATAACATTTTGTTGTGAAAAATATTCCAAATTTTCATTTTCTCCATAGGATAAAAACTATTATTCTTCCAAAAAAATACTCCACTTCCAACTATTCTAGTTTTTTTATTTGACATAAAACTTTATGTCATGCAAAAATGCTCCATAGTTGTCTTTTCTCCACATAGTAATATTGAAATTCTCAATTAAATGCACGCCAAGACTTGTAGATAATGGTAATTAGAATATATATAAACTTGAAACTACCTAGATTTTCTATTGCTTCTGATATTCAATTGTTGAAAATAAATCTACCACGGTTAAATCCAAGTATTTCAAAATAGAATTTGATACTATTTTTCAATTTTAATAGTCGATAACTTGTTAGGGATAGACATAGTGGATGGGACTAACGATGTTAATGTCTCCCACCTTAGTTTGAATCTCGGCTAACCTATTTGAAATGGATTGCAGAAAGTTATATCAAGTTGAGTATTATAGAGGAAAAAATGTAGTGTGATCCCTGGTCGTGCTGATAATTGTATGTTCTAGTTATTGTTTCCCCTATTACAAAAAATAAAAAATTAATAGAGGATAAAAAAAATGCACTCTAGGGCCAAACCAAGCTTTGTCTCTAGCATTGAATTCTATTAACCACCTCGAATGGATTCCTTCCATCATGTATTAAACATATTTGGTATGCATTTTGATAAGGCCTCACAGAGTTCTAATTTTAAACATTATAATACAAGGGAATATTTGATAGTTTTGGACAACATAAACTCTTAAGGCTCAAATTGTAAATCTACAAATTTAGAAAGGTGGAGAATGAAAAAACATACACTCTCCTATTTGAATCACTCAAATTGAACAAGAAATGAACCATGAGCATGCATTTTAGTGAAGGAGAGAAATTTTGATCACTTTCACTGAAAATTGCAAAAGTAATTGAATTGACATATTCTATGGAAGAAAATGGAGGTGAATTTGACAATTATGAGATATGAGTTTGGTCAACAAGGTGAAAATTTAGAAGAGTATGGTTTTATTTTCTCGAAAGGATACATTTACAATTATTGGCATGCATTTTTATGGGCCCTCTCCCATAGATTTATACCCTATGTTTTGAGGGATTATATGATGACTATTTTGGAGTATCTCATGTGATCATGGATCCTTCATTATAAATGGAGTACATTTAATGAGACATTTTATCCTAAATTTGTAATGTAATTGCTTGTCCTTAATGAATTGTATAAATCCTTAGAATATGAATAGTTGAATTTGAACATCTAGGTAGATGGAAGGCCACAAGATGGATATCAAAAGCATATAAACGAGATTTTTAAATGAAAAAAGGACCTTTGGGATGTCATAGATTGGTGTTCTATTGTTTGGTATGTGTGTATTTTTATTGTTCTGTTGATTTATATTCAAAGTTTTTTTTTTTTTTTGGTAAATTTTGTTGTGTGAATTTAATCGCATCCCCACATCACATTAGAATCACACGCACTTGATGACATCCATGGCTCCTTATCTCCTTATTCTAATTATTCGTATCTAACCCTGCAAGTAAGAATTTTCGCTACCTTTAAAAAACAAAAAATTTCATTCTAAAATAGGGCTCGAGCATAAATAATTTGCATTAATAAAATGCATGCCACATAGTACATGCGGGTGATTTTATCAAAATGAAACATTTTTCCTAGAGTATTATTAGTTTTTAACAAGAGAACATAACCAAAAACATTGAAGATTTTTTTATGTGAATGTTACGAATATGCTAACTTGGTCTTTGAGTATGATTTTACCAAAATTGACTAGCTTCACTAAAATGTGTTTGATAAAATGGCATATTCCAGTAGAGGATGGGAACCTTCAGTAACCACTCACACAATGAGATCAGATATCAACACAGTGATGTTTTTACGTGGTTAAAACCATTGGAGAGGAAAATACTCCATGACCCCAATCAATGTAGACACTTGAGGCAATATATTAATGCAAAAGAAAAATATTTGACAAGAGAGTTTCTCATCTAGTCGATCATCAACAAATGGCCCTCCATTCTCTTTAAATATAAATCATGGACCAATTGGGTGGTAAGCCATGGATCAATGTATCCGTTAAGATCGAGGAGAATATGAATCGACGAATCACTCTATGCCTAGAACATACTGTGATCATCGAATTACATAACTACACATGCATACTAATCCATACTAAAGAAACACACTTTTACCTAAGGACACATTAGACCAAGTTGATCTTAACTAACTCCTAAGTGTCTAAATATCCTAACATCCCCCCTTAAGAACAACTTGGGATAGGATTGAAGGATTTACAAATGTGACACAATATGAGAAGGAAGGAGACATTAGAGCCTATCCCCCTTTAATCACAATTTCTTTGATACCATGTTCAACAAAATGAGGTATTCCAATAAAGGATGAACGCCTTGAATAACCACTCACACAACTAGATCAAATATCAACACGCTGATGTTTTTACATGGTTAAAACCCTGAAAGCGGGAAACAATCCACGACCCTAGCCAACATGGCCACTTGAGGCAATATATTAATGCAAAAGAAAAATATTTTACAAGAGAATTTCACACAATCAATCATCAGCAAATGACCCTCTAGGCTCTTTAAATAGTGATCATAGACCAATCAGGTGTTAATCCATGGATCAATGTAGCCATTTATATCAAGGAGAGCATGAGTTGTCGAATCACTCTACATCTAGAACATATCGTGACTGTCGGATTACATAGCTACAAATGCATACTAATGCATAGTAAAGAAACACACTTCCACCTAAAGACACATTAGACCAAGTTGATCTTAAATAAGTCTTAAGTGTCTAAATATCCTAACAAAATGCACATGCAACCAACTTTATTAGAAGGTCAAGTGATTCAAATTGGAGAGTGTGTTTAGTCATTACAAACATTCCTATAGTTCTCGATTGTCCAAAATAAATCTTTTTTGATACATTTTTCCTTCTTATACCCATGTATGGATTTCCCTTATAGGTCCCATTTATCTAATGCCTTAGTTATGTGAATGTGGGGGGCTGGTTAATACCCTTGTCAAAAATATCACATTCTTACATTCCAAATTTTGCATCCCACATATCCCTATCATATCCCTCTCATGTGGATGCATGGGTTAAATCCTCACAAAGTCTGATGTGTTCATGTATCCCCACATCCCTGCATCCCTGCATTCTCACATCCCCACATTCATGTGTCCTCACATACATGTGTCTGATACTTAATACTTTTTTCAATTTCCTTGGTAGTTGATGTAATGGATGACCCTGAAATGCCCCCTGCACACATCCTTCTTCCAACTTTCCCGTGCCTGCGTGCCACATAACCCCACACCCACTTTCCATGTAAGGTAGGATTTATGTTTTCAAGGTAATCCTAGTGTATCTACCACACACCTCTCACATAAATAGAACTACTATTGTTAATTAATTAGTATTATCTCTTGCACATTTCCCCCGAGCCTCGTGTACTTAAATGGTAGTTACCATTTAATGAGTGACATGCACCAAACATATGAAGGGGAAAATTTGAACAATGAATTGACCTATAATTTGTGATTAATGGGTACCTATATAACCGTAAATTAAACTTATACAAATAATCCTCATACTTACCCAAGTGCATTGGAAGTGGAAAAAGATGGTGAACACAAAGAAGAGAGAAGCATTATGTGGAGATACAATGAATTCATTATCTCATGACAGTAGGGATTTCCAATGATCTGTAGAATACAAGTGGTATTCTGATATGTCCCCAGAAAACAAGCTCAAAAACAAAGTCTAAACATCAGTTATAGTTAAAGATGGATGCATTCCTAAAGGATATGATTTTAGAGAATTCGTAACATGGTGCGCTAAGATATTTGATTCAAAGCATCAACTCATTGAGGTTAATAAAAGTGGAAGAACACTTATCCCTTTAACACTGAATACCTTCCTGAGGATGCTATCTCTCGTCACCAAATAATGTCCTCAAGCTTCCTGAGGTGGATTCCTTATTGGATGCTCAAGTTGGTGGCATGCATTTTCTCAAGGAATTCTTTGTCCAACCTCTGGTGGGATCCCTAAGAATCAACAAAATCAACACATGCATGTTGGCCTTGTTGTTTAAATAATTTTCATGGATTTTCTTATGACTAGTGGGCCAATACTCACTGACCTATGTTTTCAAGTGTGTGTTATATGTCCTTCATTACTCAATGAGAATGGGAACCATTTTTTATTGGGCCCAGGTTATCTAGAACAATATTTACAACCAACTATCATGTTTTATTCAAAAAAATAGGTTCTACATGACCTCTAATTTGGTTCTTTCTCTAGTTTACTGCAATACTTTCAAGGACATGCCCCAAAGAGAAATGTAAATTTTGAAAACGATCCCACTCATTTATGGTATCCCACACTATGGAATCACAAGGCCTCGTTTTATTTTTACCAAATCCAAGATTCCTTCATCAAGGTGCAGAGTCATGCTCACAGTAATTGAATCATCCAGGGTGATAGATTCTTCCATGGATTTTCTTATGGGAAAGGGATTGTGTGTATTTGAAGAACAATTCACATACATAAGGCTCTTTTGACTCGAAGGAAATCCCATGCTTTTTAGTGTATGAGTTATGTAGACAGTGCATAACACAATCCTTGTTCTCCAATAAGAAGAGGAAATGGCAATTCATTCCCATGCCCTTCAATATTTCCAATACTATAGTCAAAATTTCATCAAGTCTTACCAAGAAGGAAATATTATTGAATCCTTTTAATATGAAAGAAGCATAAACTCACAATGGATTTGATACATAAGGTATTTCACAACCGATATGGTATCAATCAGTTACTTAGTTTTTAATAGGGTGCAATAAATTATAGAAGGAGGTGATGACAATGTGGACTCTCCTGTAGAATCCAAGGTGACAACAACCTCGAGCAAACATACACCCAAAAAGAAGAAGCAAGCTTCCCATGACTATGCACATACAAGGGAAAGTTCAAATGTTGGTGCAATAAAGGTCTTAATCCTGAAGGAAAACAAGCAGTCACAACTTAGAGAAATGGGGATATCCACAACAAGCGTTGAGGGTGGCATAGCTCATGACCCCCATAATAACTCGTGTTCAGGCTACAAGAGTTGGGAGATTAATGCTGGTGGAAGAGGAGTGGTGAGGGATATGCAGGTGGTGGAGATGGTGGGGACCCCCTTCAATACCAATTGGAGACAACACATCTTGTTACCCATGTTCCAAAAAGGAAAAGGAATCCAGATGGAGGTGGATTTTCAAACCTCATTGGTTTAGAATTGAACATGACTGACATGGAAATTGATTAAGACATTAACAGTCCCGCATGGGCTACAATACAAATAACATAAAGTAATTTGATTACAAAGGATTTCGACTATGAAAGAACAATTTTTTTCTAGGAAGAGTTTGTGACTATTCATCATGCCAAATATGAAAATCAATCCAAGAAGCTCCATATTGAAAGAGTTAATACAAAGGATAAAAAGGTGATAGGAAAGTGGAGCTCTGAAATTGAAGTTGAGAGCTTAAAGCTTTCAGGGTTTCTCAAGTTTCATTAGGATACGGATGAGGCGCTAGATCACTCTATAACAAAGAAGGAGGTAGAGAACATGAGATTGAAAAAGAGGGTGAGGGAACTTGAAGCTTCCCTTAGCCCAAAGTCATTATTTGCAAATACATTATCTATGATAGTCCCAAAAGAATTCCCTTAAGAAATGGTTGGATCAAACTCCAAAGTCACCACAGCCACAAAACTATTGATGGGTATCAAGAAATATGTGGTTGAAAATATCGATAAAAGACTTGGCACTATTTAGAAATATTGGGAAATTGTTGTTGAAGGAGGTGTCATAATCAGAAGGATTCAGATATTAGGGAGTATCTACAAAAGGAACTACAAAATGATGAGCATTTTTACAAGAACATAGTAAGCACATTCTTGGCAAGAATATCCATCATGGATGATAATATGAGGAAGAAGTAGGACCTCCCTTCTAAAAGTAGATTAAGGAAAATATAGTTTGGTTGGATTGGGAGAGTAGATACTCTCCGACAATCAAGAACCACTTGTGACTCTATAGAAGAAAAGAAGAGTGTGTTGTTTTTAAAATCTCTTGATATCATAAAGGAATTAGAAGATCCACTCTTAATAAAGGACTCAATGTTGTTAAACAAATATTAGATGGAAGAAGAAGTAAGTGTACTAAGGGTCTCATGGGGGAAAAAATTTGATGACCTCACCAACTTTCCAAAAGAATAACTCTGATGGTGGATGGTTAGTTTCGTAAATGAGAATGAATATCAATCATCCATAGCACAACAACAATGGGACATGTTGAAGCACATTGAATATTAGTTGTTCAGAATTAGGGTGAGGCAATACATAACCATAACACCATTACGTGAACATATTCAAGAATGGTTTAAAGGTGTGTTAGAAGCAATATCTTACCCACTTTAAGTTTGAAGATTCAAGAAACGATGAGAACAATTCTAGTTGATATATTTCTCCTTATTTAAAGAATAAAAATGGAATCACAAAGCATCGTTCACTGATTCCATTTTTGTGAGTATAAGCATTGTTTGAAGCATTTCCCTCACTTTTCTTCTTGATCTGCAAATCATCCAGTCTTGTCATTCGAATGTTTTTGTTTCTATGCAATAATGATTTGTTACTTCTTCTTTTGTCTTCTAGGTCACCTCTTCTTGATATCATCCACAAGATCACCATCCCAACCCACTAGGGAATTTTTTTTTTCTTATTTCTCATTCAAATATCATGAAAATTGTGTAGTGTCGATTGTTTCACACATTTTATTTGATATTGAATAGTGAATTTGTACTTTTTATTTAAAAATCCACAGAGATCTATCTTGGGGATCGTGATTGTTGTGGTTTCTGACTTATGTTTAAGCATGAAAACTCGAGAATGAGTTCCCTCTACATCCCTATGATATGAATGTTACTAAATTATTCAAAGTTCTTTGAAAATGACCATCCATGCTACTCTTTGTTCTTTTTATTTTTCTTCGGATGCATTGCTTTATATTGCCATGATATGGGAAATGGTTATGGTATAATAGGAGAAATTGTTCTTACTTTATTTACTATAAAATTCTTTCCTTTATCAATTCCTTTCATGTTTCAGTCACATGCATTAGTTGTGTGTGGAATGATAAAACCATTGTCCATAATTTGTACATAACTATTATCTGAGTGAGAAACAAAGGAGCACTACCCCTTTAAAAACTAAGAGGGTATCTCTATATTCCAAAGAGAATATCCTATGAGGTTGTCTCTAGTATTTAACAGGAAAACAGATCAACAATGTTCTATAGTGAAATGCAAGTCTATCAGAATAGTAATTGATAGTATTTGTCAATTTCATAGTCAACACAAAAATGCACTCGAGGGCCAAAACTAATACACACAAGGTATAAACTTTGGACTAAAACATAATTACACAATACTAAACCTATTTACCCATGCATCAAGTCTACCAAAATGCCTACTTACCTAATTTTCTCATTTTTACACAACTTGAACAAAATGTACACCAAAAAAAAATTATGCATGTGAAATGAAATATGAATCATAGACATGATAATTAAGGATTCCCTATGCCTTCTATCATGCTCAAGAATCATGAACCTATAACCCTCTAGGTCATCTCAAAGATTTAATATCTCTCCCTCCTAACTCTTACTTCCCAATAATCACATTCAGATGTATATGGATAGGATGGAGAAGTGCTTACCATCACTACTATGAAGATCAAAAATATAAATTAAATCCATTAACAATGCATTTCATAAAAGCCTCACTAACTCAAAAATTGTTTTATGGAGTTTAATTGCATAAAATAATACACAACTTCCCTAACATGTAACCCAATGGAATCACATACACTTGATGACATATACAACCCCTTATTCCTTCATTCTAAACATTTAGATCTATTCTAGTGATTCAAAATACCAACTACCCTTCAAAAACCAATTTTCCATTCAAAAATAGGGCACTAGTAGAAATAATTTTTCTTAAAAAATACACTCCACATAGTGCATAAGGGTGCTATGATCAAAACTAAATTTGTTTCTTGAAACCTTTTTGGTTTTTGATAGCCTTACATATCCAAAAGAAATGAACCATTCTTTATTTGAAATTTATGGATCTTCCAACTTGGCCTCTAATATCGATTTTATCAAAATTGACTAGCTTCATTAAAATATGTTCCCAACCCTCATTACAAGGAGAAAATAAATTATTCAACTTTGAAAGTTTATTTAGTCATTACACACCTTTATACAATTTTAGATTTTTATCACACAAAACATTAGGTTGTTCCAAAATACTATAAATTTCCCTCTTCTTCATAGGATAAAATAGGGGTTGAGTTCCTCCAAGAAATGTCATCTTCTCCATGAGTTAGAGTGGGCGTGTTTTAGTGTTAGAATAGATCATGTGGACCTAAATTTCTTTATTGAGGATATCCATGACTTGCAAGTCAATGTGGAATCAATGAAACAATACCAATTATTTTATAAAAACAATATACAAAGCAATATTTTTCTTTAAGTGTAATTCTATTAACTCATAAAAATGTTGTAGAAAAACTATACATTACTTTGAACAAGTTTTTATTAAAGTTTATGAATGTTAATGTTTATTAACATTTTACAAAAACAATCCTTCCAAAGGAGGCTATAAGATGTGTAGAGAAAGAAAGCGCAATATAATAGGTTAGTATATACCATGAAGAATTGAGGAGAGACTTAATTATCCTCATCCTCTTCTTCACTCAAAGAAGGCCCATCTTTTTCACGGTCTAGATTGGATGATTCAACTCTTCTTTCCTCTTCATCAGGAACCAATATTGAGAGGAGAAAGTATTAGGAGAGTGAGGGGTATTTTCTTCAAGGTTTCACTGATTAGAGTTTCCTTTTTCATCACATTCTTCTCCTTCTTCTTCATTCAATGATTTGTTCTCTTCTTTGGAGGATTTTTTTGTTAGATTCGATTGCAAAGTAACTAGTAATCAAGAGAAAAACACATTAATACATCAAATAGTTAGTTCAATCCACCATAATAATGTTAAACTAAAAATAAGAATGATGAAAAAACCTTATGAAAAAATAACTAGACAAAATATTAAAAAAACCTTGCAACTAACTAGAAACAAAATTAAACTTGTAGTGAAACTAGATAAAGTGGAGGTTGTCTTAGAATGGAAACAAAAATGAATGCTTCAGGAGAATAGTCTATCCTAAAATGATAACTACAATGAATGCTTCACGAAACTACTATAAATAGAAGTTCTCTATACCATTCCCAAAGACACTGAATTTGTATTATGGTGGGCTTACTAAGATATCATATTGATTAGATACAAATAGAGTCACTTTTATTTAAATAATATTATCATATACATGTTTTAGAAAATTTATCTAGATACTTATAGTTGCATAAAATAGTGATGACATCTGTATTATTACAAGTTAATTCATCAGTAATGAATTTGTTTGGGCACTTATGGTACCTTTAATGCACTTTTCTATGATGAACGAACTCAACATCAACTCACTTATTATGTTTGAAAGTGTTTTAATAGAGAATATCACTAAGAAATGGAAGAATGGCGAATGTGAGATGCTATGTCACTAAGAAGCTTACATCTTATGTAGAACACAACTTAATTTTCAAAAACACTTTTTCTCAATTCCATAAAGAAAAATTTCACAATACAAATGAAATATTAATTTACTGCCAAATTAGAGATAAGACATGTCTATATTCTCTTCCTCATATCAATTTCATTAATCCACATAGAATATAACACAACCCTCATCATAACTATGTGGACATGATTTTAAATTTCATTCTAAACTTCACTTTCCAAATAATATTCCTATAAAAAGTTCAACAGGTTTATTTAATGAAATTTATGATATCAAGATGCTTAACCTATATTTATTTAATGAAATTTTTCATATCAAGATACTTATCCTATGTTTCACCCACCCCGTATTACAAATTTTGGTTGGTTGATTGGTATTTGGTTATAATTCTTATAATTGCATTCCAACTTTTTATATTAATATTTGAAAGCACATATGGATCCATCTACAAAGTCTAGTAAGAAATTCTATACAACTCCTCGGTTTTTTTTGGTTGATTATTCAAAGCCTTTATTTTCGAAAAAGAAGCATTTCTTAAAATGAGCAAAGAGAATCTCATGTTTAAAGAGATGCGAGACTCCAGCTAACAAAGAATTCTTTTTATTTGTAGCCATTGGGCCAGTAAACGTCCTTACAAGAATCGAATCAGAGACCTTGTTGCCTTATTCATCTCCTAAATAAAAACAAATATGTAACTAGCACAACCACATTAATAACAACTATATTAGTGGTAATATTAATAACAACTATATTAGTGATAATAAGTGGTTGATATTTGTAAGTGGTTGATATGAACGTCGTTTTCTACCTTTTTCATCATTTTTTATTTTCTACCTTTTTATCATTTTTTATTTTTTTTCAAATTAATAGTCCAATATATTATATATTAACCATTTTACTACTTAATATATAAATTTTAAACATTATAATATTTATATATTAATTATTTTATAAATACAAATTTTGTTCAATAATATTATAAAATATAAATTTTAAACATTATAATATTTATATATTAATTATATTTATAAATATAAATTTTGATCAATAATATTATAAAATATAAATACATTTTTTTAATTAATATATAAATTTTACACATTATAATTTTATAAATATAAAATTTTCTCATTAATATTATAAAATATAAATGATTTTAAATGTCATTTGTTCAATCATTTTTTTAATCAAACATATTAAATATTAAATATAACATATAAGTTAATTTTATAAAAAATAAATTTTATATTGTTTTTCCCTAAAATTAAATTGTGATCATTTTTAATACATTGTTTAAAATCATTACTTTATATTATATTATTAACATATTAACATTTATTATCCTTATACATGATAGCCTAAAAAAGTTAATTTTATAAAAAATAAATTTTATATTGTTTTTCCATAAAATTAAAATTGTGATCATTTTTAAGACTTGTTTAAAATCATTACTTTATATTATTAACATATTAACATTTATTGTACTTATATATGATAGCCTAAAAAGATCCATTAAATTATATATTAATAATTGACTCTTTAACATATATTAATGTTGGGTTATATGTTCATTCTATAGGAGTAGAAAGTTAAATAATAATAATAATAATAATAATAATAATAATAATAATCTATTTTTAATTGGTAAAGTCTACTGAGGTATACATACCCTACCTCCTCTTGATTTGAATTTGTAACTTCTTAGGAGGAAACACATGTTCTTAACCATTAGACCCACTATATATTCATTTTATAAAAGTTAAATTTGTAGGCAGGGGCATGTTAAAACGACATACACAACCAACAACTTAAAACACATCATTATTTTTTCAAATCTAAATGATATTATAAAGAAGGTGGAGTGAAAGGTGCCCCAATAACCCATGAGGTTTTCAATTCATTTTATTAAAAAACACTAAAATATGATAAAAAAATCTAAAAACCAAAACAAAGTAAAAATCTAAAGGTAATAAAATACCTAAATCTAAAATGAATAGTTATTATTATGTTAATCACTTTAATCACTTATTTTAATGACTAACCAAAAGAAGCTAATGCTTGAAGTCACATGGTTTCATTTATTATTACCACAAAAAATATTCAAACCATATAAAATCTTCACTATTAAAAATTTATCACTAATTAAAAAACCATTAATTTAAACCATTTCCAATAAATATATAAATATACAAATAATAATAAAATTAACATTTAAATTATTTTTATCAATATTAATTATTATTTAGAAAATTAATTAATTAAAATTAATTAATTAAAATCTACTCTAAATATAAACCACATCTAAGGGAACACTATGTGAATGCTCACATTTATACCTTATGTACAACGGAAAATGAATATATACATTGAAATAATAACAATAATCTGTACTAATGTATATTTAACCAATTATAACATTATATTTAACCAATTATAACATGTCTAACTATAATACTTAAAAAAGTTATCATCAACTTAACCCTATTTATATTATATACTAAACTCCTCAGAAAAAATATAATTCTAATTCAATTAAATACTAATATCAATAAATATATAAACTCTATGAAATATTATATTATCTAAAAGCCAACTCATAAAATTATTATTATATATAAATTAAAAAATAATTTTATATCAAACATATCAATAAAAATAAATGTTTATATATAAATAAAAAAATAATTCTATACCAAAAATATCAATAAAAATAAATGTTATATATTTATTATATATTATAAGGAATATTATGTACTAATATACATTTAACAAGTTACCACTAACCTGAATTAAAAGTTTAGTAAAGTAAAATAAATGTTTATATATAAATAAAAAAATAATTATATACCAAAAATATCAATAAAAATAAATGTTATATATTTATTATATATTATAAGGAATATTATGTACTAATATACATTTAACAAGTTACCACTAACCTGAATTAAAAGTTTAGTAAAGTAACTATTACTAGTATGTGATAAATGTTATATATTTATTATATATTATAAGAAATATTATGTACTAATATACATTTAACAAGTTACCACTAACATGAATTAAAAGTTTAGTAAATTAATTATTACTAGAATCACATACTATAATTATTATTTTGTAAACTTTAATAGTATTAAATATAAATTTAGAATTAGTTGTAAAATTATTATTAATAATAATTTATTTATTTATTATTATTATTAAATATAAATTTAGAGTTAGTTGTAAAATTATTATTATTATTATTATTTAATTTGTTTGAGCTAAAAATGTTGCTTAGTTAATTTTTGTTTTTTTTAATTTTTTTTTTGTTAAAATGTTTTTAATTAATAGATACATTTATTTTATTTACAATAAAAAAATAATATTTTCAAAACTATGTTTAAATTATATTTAATTAAAAAAAAAAAATTGTCATCCCTTGATTATTTATCTTAATGAGATAGGATACATGATAGAATTAAGTAAAAATGTAATGGGGGATGGAAACAACAACCTTAATCCCTAAACCTAACCTTTCAAGCTCAAGTGTCATGAATTCATCCTCAAACCACCACTTGAGATGTGTCTAGGTATCATTGGCTTACTAGAGGGATAAGGATGGCATGAGTAGGTATTGAGTAGTAAGAATGGTTATCAAGGTTTAACAAACATCAAGGGAGGAAAAGAAGAGCCATTGGGCCTTGAAAAAAAAGCTTCTTGAAATCAAGCACCATGAAAAACAACATGGAACCACACCTCTCTACAGGGTCTTTCGCATTCAATCTTTATGGATGCCATCATAAGGTTTTGTGCACCATGGATGGTTTGTGGGGCCTTGACCACCAACAAAGAATGAAAAAAAGTGTCTTAGGATCTTATTGAGGCTTGTGAAGCTCAAAATCCTTAAACAAGTCCTCGAACCAACAACGAGAACTTTGTAGGGGGTCTTTGGTATCTGAGTGGAATACAAGCACCATGAGTAGGATTTTTGCACTATAAATAGATGTCAAGGTGGAAACATCTTTAGGGGGGTAAAAATAACCTTAAGAAACCTTCTTGAGCATAAGCACCATCAACAACACCTAGAAACCTTGACATGAGCCCTCACCAAGGAGACTTTGGCATCCAAGTTGAATATGGAGACCATTAAAAGGTCTTGGGCATCATGGATAGGTATTGAGTCATTGACCACAGTCAAGAGAGGAAAACAAGAGCATTCATCCCTAAGCCTTTCTTCTCATGCACAACCACCATGGATGAGTCCTCGAACCACCACACATGATCTCTATAGGGTATCAACTGCAATTTTCCTCCAACTAGGATATGGGACATGGCTGTTAGGGTCTATCCAAGGTCAAGGGAGGAAAAAATGAACCCTTTTTCCCTAAATAAAGCTTCTTGTGTTCAATTTCCATGAAAAATAGCTACAACCCACAAAACATTCCCTCTTAGGGATCTTTTAGCTATGAGTGGTTTATTAGGGGACATTATGATGTTTCCAATAAAATTGATGGGTATCTAGGTATTGAAAATTGTCAAGGAAGGATAATAAGGGCCTTAGGAATTTAACAAGGCTTCTAAAGCTCAAGCATCATGAAAGATGTATTGCAATACTAGAAAGGACCATTTCATGAGATTGTTAACCTTTAAGTTGGATATGGACACCATTAATTGGTTTTGGATAAGTGATGGGTCTAGGGGCTTAGATAGTGGTAAAAAAGGGAAAACAAGGAATTTTCACAGGAAAATGAACCATCTACGCCTCGAGAATTGTGATCAAGGATTCCAACCATGTTACTTACCCTCTCTATGGGGGATTTCACCTCCTAGTGGTATGCTAGTTGCCATTATGTGATTTTTCACAAAGGGGATGTGTTTAAGGGCATTGACTATCGCCAAAAAAGGATAATATCATGTCCTATGCCCTTAAAATAAGGTTTTAGTGCTAAAGAATTTTTTTGAAACATGCTATGGTGAGGGAGTTCACATGGTTATTTTTTATGTAAAAATAACAGATGGATTGTATCTTTTTCTCTACATGTTAGATGCATTGGTTGTTGTGGTTCTAGGTTCAAAGTGATGAACCAAATCCATATTATTATCTATTTCCAAAGAAATTTTTAGAAATGGTCCATATATTCGTAGTCGATTAAAAGCACACATTTATAGAAATCTATGTGTATATTCATATATATGTATTTTTTAACAAATAAAATATTGTGTTCTATTTTTTATTCATTTTTGTTTTATATATACGATAATTCTCATTTTTTTATTGCAAATATATGAAAAATAGTGACACACAAAACTCATTTATTTTAACAGAAACATAACTAGTATTTTATTAAAAAAGGGCGCTACATAACTGCAACATCTACACAAAAAAATAAAAAAAAAATCATATGGATATATAGGTCTATATATAAAAACTGAGTTTTTAAAACATCTTCTAAGCTAAACTTCCAAAGATTTACGTTGATAACTATTTTCACACATTGATGCAAATGTAGAAAAACACGGAAATACATATAATTCTAAGATAAGTCATCATCCTGGGCCTCCTTCCCTTTGAAGGAGAAGAGAGGGCACAACTCTTTGACTTCCATGGGGTCATGTGGTTGACCTTTTGTTTCTTCCTCTCTAGATACTCACTAAATGGTATTTTCAAAATCATGGTTACTAGATGCTCAAGAGAGAGATTCCATTTGTTGTGGCTGAATCATTGTTCACAGTTGTTGACATTCGGCCTCTAAAGCATCAATCCTATGCATTTGTACATGAAGTTCCAACTAAGACTTTTTCCAACTTTGATAGTTTCACATTGATGCTATGACAAGTTTGATTGTTTTCCTAGTGTGCCTCCTCATTCCTATGGAGGATCTTCTTCACATCTCTCTAGTCAATAGTGTCCATATTAATTGTAGAAAAATATTGCACAGAAAAGATGTTGAGCCACAGAAATTTCCCACTACAGTTCCCAACTCCAAACGAAAACCACTAAGATTTAATCCCAATCCCAACTTTGTTAAATTTCATTATGGATGGATTTATAAGACATCGTAAAGTGAGAGATATAGATAGAGAGGCAATAGGAAAAGACAACTGAGAAACCTCAAAATTTCCAAACCATTCCAGAAAGACCGCAAACATTGAAAATGTTGAAAAAACTATGCTCATCACCTTCCAAATCCCACTGTTGTTGCACACCCAACAGATGCAAGCACTAGATTTTCTGAAGCCCCAAAAAACCACCAGGTTGGAGTGCCCAAACTAGACCCACCGTAGCAAAAAAAAATCACCTCGTCATTGGATAGAAACCACTGCAGCTCACCACCATCAGTCCAATGCTCCCGCATTTCAGTGAAATTTCACATATTGCATTCAATAACAGCTCAAGCTGGCCAATTGTTATGTGAGTAGAAAGACCCTCCATCCATATCCTTCCTTATGTGTACTATATGTGCTTTGCATCGAAAATGATGATAATTTGAAGACCTCCTTGGCTATGGAATGGGGTTAGAGGATAAAACCCCATTTTTAACCAATGTCCCAACATTTAAATGAGAAGTCCAATGGTTCTGCGAGCTATTGATCTCTCTTTTTATGTGGAAGAAAGAGATTCCCCCAAAGCGTGTGATATAACACCTTATCCATGAGAGTACATCTTATCACTGAGAGTACGGAGCTCACTGCATTACTTCCCACTTCAACATGAATTACCATGGCTTTTATGATCAACATGACTCACCTAACACCGCAAGATCATTAATTCCTAATTCCTTTGTGAGGCACAATCCCATCCAAAATGAATAGGCTTCGACGAGGTTATTGGAAATGTTTACTATCCCCCAAGATTTAGAAAACATGAGAGAAGACATTGTACATACAAAAATTATTCTCATAATTAAACATTACACGCATATAAATACATTAATCTTGGCCTTAAGATAGATTGACTATCTTAGCCATACAATCCATTTAGTTGAGAGGATCTCTCAACCTCACACCTAAATAGGATCTAAGATCTCTCCTAGATATAACAAATTCCTAAATCACTCTCTTAGAGATAATATTTACATGACAATTAACAAACCATAATCTTAA
>ML787678.1:671595-686988 GCA_009831015.1 Picea engelmannii | reverse complement strand
AACAATACATATATTTATTTTTATTTTTTTTAACAGAAAATTACACATCTTCCAAACATACAAATACATAAAACTTTGGAATCTTTCCCTCTTTTATTTATTTTGGCCAAATCCTAGCATTATGATTATGAATGCACCACTTATTTTTTCCAAAAACACTTTGGCATATTACTTTATGCAACTGATAACAGAATCGATTCATCTATGACACACAATTCATTTCTCATATTACTTTACACATCTTACAACAGAGTCCATTCATCTATGACACAAAATTGATTTCTCTCAAATTAATTACACAAGCTTCAAATATCTGATATCAACATCTCTCAGCTGACACTAAAAACAGAAGCTCACCAGGCACAGCGCATACATGAAGGATGACAGCATTCTTATTTGTTTGACATATCACAATCGTCACTATGCTTGGCACATTTAATCCTCGTCTCTCACCAAAAAAAAATTAATTTCCTTGGAGAATGAGTACAGTAGGAATTGGGCATTGTACCGATTAACAGTTTCTTCTTTGCTGTTGACGGCGTTTCTTTTTCTGCTTTTTGGAGCTTCTGTTTCTGCTTATTGCCTCAGATGTGGAGCTTTCAGCCACTGGAGGCTGCTTCTTACCAGTTGATGAATCAAGAAATACGGCCACATCTTCCACTGCTAGCTTAGTTTTATCAATGCCAATATCAGTTGAAGAATCAAGATATACAGCCAAATCTTCCACTGGAGGCTTCTTAGCAGTTGAAGAATCAAGAAATACAGCCACATCTTCCACATCTTGCACTAATTGACAGTTTCTTCTATGCTGTTGACGGACCTTCTTTTTCTTCTTTTTGGAGCTTATGTTTCTGCTTATTGCCTGAGAAGTGGAGCTTTCAGCCACAGGAGGGTTCTTAACAGTGGAAGAATCAAGAAATAGGGCCTCACCTTCCACTGGTACCTTAGTTTTATCAACACGAATACCAGTTGAAGAATCAAGATGTACAGCCAAATCTTCCACTGGAGACTTCTTACCAGTTGAAGAATCTAGAAATGCAGCCACATCTTCCACTGGTGCCTTCGTTTTATCAACGCGAATTCCAGTTGAAGATTCAAGGTATACAGCCGAATCTTCCACTGGTACCTTAGTTTTATCAACGCGAATAACAGTTAAAGAATCATGATATACAGCCAAATCTTCCAATGGAAGCTTCTTACCAGTAGAAGAATCAGGAAATACAGCCACATCTTCCACTCGTACTTTAGTATTATCAACGCTAGTGCCAGTAGAAGCAGGATATACGGGCGAATCGTCCACTGGTACCTTAGTTTTATCAACGCGAGTACGAGTTGAAGAATCAAGATATACAGCCAAATCTTCCACTGGAACCTTAGTTGTATCAACACGAACACTAATATCTGCTGTATATCTCTTAAAAACGTAAGTTCCAACTATTAATGCTAGAGAGAGCGGGTTTTTAAGTTTACTTCGAAGGTCCCAGGCGAGACGAGAAGCAGAACCAACCCCATCCATATCTGCTGCTTGCCCACTTCTTCCTTTAAAAATGTATCCTGTCCTGCAGTATATTGCAAAGTCCTCACAGTTGTTAGAAAATAGATCATAGTTTCCAAAACCGTTTTGATGCAGGTACATTGCACGGTGAATGACTACGTCTGCGGGATCTGATTGTGCAAGAGTGCATGTTCCTCCGCGGACTTGAGCAAGAAATACAGTTTTGCTAACACCATACTCAAATCGATACACAGGTCCTCCCTCAAGAAAGCAATCTAAACAAGACTGGATCACTCCACTATTTCCATTTTGGAAGCCGCAGCTTTTAGGAGATCTCTGACAACTCAGATGTTGTTTTGGTATTGAACTAGAGACTAATGAATTAATTAAATTGGCCTCGGCTCCAAGTTCTTTGCCTGACCCTCTTGTAAAATGGACCACGTAACTATCCCTAACAAAAATTCCTGTATAGGATTCCAGGAAGTATAAAATGTAAGATGATCTTAATTGGGGAAAACATACAAAATCCAAGTACATTGATTACAGAACAGCTAAACAAGAACAATAAACTACCCTTGAAATCCTCATAAAACCCAATTTAATATATATATGCATTCTCAGTGATTATATTGAATGTAAAGATCCTATTAAGGCGGGGAAATGTACCGTGGTGAGCATATGTGTAGCCTGTCCTCCATGAGTAAACATGGTCGCCGACTCTGAGATCGCTCCTGTCCACCTTGTTGGAGAGAACGCCCATTAAGTTGGAGAAAACGCCCATTAAGATGATATGAACTGAACTGAACTGACCCTCGTGTTGTAGAAATGGCAGGCGATCCGTTTTCCGTTTTGCAATAAAATGTGGGAAATACAGGTCTAAGCATCGTTTATATAGGAATATGATTCGACGGTGGTGTTAAGAGTTGTTGGACAACCCACCATCAGGTTTCCGCGAAGGGCACGCCTGCTTGTCTTTTCTTGGACTACGCGGTTTGCTATCACTGAGAAATTTCCAAACGCGGATACATGGGCTGGGCGAAGAACTTTTGGTCATCAAATGTATTTTCGGGAATAATATGCTTTATATCAACATCATCAATAAGATGAATCATTCAGTGAATTATAATGGATGGATCAATCAGTTGATGTATAATGGATGTATGTGGGCTATGTATCCTCATAGCAATGAGGAGGTGGATCAGTGAATTCATGAAAACATGATGTTAGATTGTCAAAACTCTGTAATATGGTTAATCACTAGGGTTAACTAGCTATCATGGGTAACTTGGTTATCAATTCTACCTGAATTTTTTAATCTCCTCTTTGTAACATTGATCTGCTTTTTTTTTTTTCAATAAAAAATTAATTCAAAATTATATTAAAAAAAAATTATATATGTTTTTTTCATAACCCAATTACATAATAATACAATTTTAACATGACTTTTAACATTAACATTACTGATAATAAGCTTAGCCAAAAAGAACAGTTCAATCTTTTAAGTATATACATGACTCAGAGACACATCATTCAAAAAGTGCTTCTGCTCTCTCATAATTGTAAAACCCAAAATGATCATAGTGTGTGATGATGTTATTCCAAATGTCGCGTATAGTAAAAGAAGATCGTTCGTTAGAGTCATGGTTTTTGGTTTTATTAAGGAACTAGAACCATCGGTGGCTGCATTATTCGATGGTTCCATGGTTCCATTATTCCATTATTCGATGGTTCCATGGTTCCATTATTCCATGTTTCCATTATTCGATGGTTCCATTATTCCATTATTCGATGGTTCCATGGTTCTTATTCCATTATTGGATGGTTCCATGGTTCCATTATTTCATGTTTCCATTATTCGATGGTTCCATGGGATAATGGTTTTATTATGCAACTATAACCATCGTTGGTTGCATTATTNTATTCCATTATTCGATGGTTCCATGGTTCTTATTCCATTATTGGATGGTTCCATGGTTCCATTATTTCATGTTTCCATTATTCGATGGTTCCATGGGATAATGGTTTTATTATGCAACTATAACCATCGTTGGTTGCATTATTCGATAGTTATGGTCTCATTATTTTAATTGTGAAAGATTTGGATTTTGTTGGTTGAAATGAGTTTTATAAACTAAGTTTAATTTATTTGTTGTTAAGATATTTAGATATTTATGAGTTAGTTAAGATTTATTTGGTTTAATGTGTAGTTAGGTAAAAGTGTGTTTCTTAGAGTGTTTCTTTAATATGCATTTGTAGTTAGGAAATCCAACTATCATGATATGTTCTTGACATAGAGTGATCCGACGGTTCATACTCTCCTTGATGGCTTAACACCCGATTGGTCCATGTTCTCTATTTAAAGAGCATGGGGGGTCATTTGCAGATGATCGATTGTGAGCAACTCTCTTGTAAAATCTCTCTATCTTTTTATTTGCATTAATAAACTGCTCCAAGTGACCGTGTTGACTAGGACCGTGATGTTTCCTCATCGATATGTTAATCTTTGATGTTATGTGAGTAATTATTGAAGATGTTCATCCTCTATTGTTAAACATTTATGGCCCATAAAAAAATAAGTGACTTGGTTGGTACTAAATGCAATTAATTAGTGTAGTGGTCCATGAAAGGTAGATGACTTGTTAGCATGGAGTTCAGCCCTCGTGAGCCTTGATATCCATTAAATTGTGGAAAAAAAAGCAATTAATTAACAAATAATCTTCATCACTTTAATTGAAATTTGAAATTGGTAAAAGAAAACTTTTAAATAGATAAAATATGTGTTCTAACTTTTAATGAAGTCTTATGCATTTCATTTCGTCTTCTTACTTTAATTACTTTAATTGAAATCGATAAAAAAAAATTCAAATAGGTTTATGGATGTTTTAACTTTCATTATTTTAATTGAAATTGATAAAAAAAAAATCAAATAGGTTTATGGATGTTTTAACTTTTAATGAAGTATATAAAAACATTTAGGCCAATATCATTTTGTTTTCTATAACATGCTATTTTTTTTGTTTGTTGTATGTATCTAGATATTTTTTTGCTATAAGGATATTTAATTAGAAAAACATATCCTATAATAACCCTATACTTATCTAATATTTGAAATCTAATAATGATATAAAAAAATTGATATTCAAATGTAAACTAATAATAGAAGTAATCATGTATATTTAGAATTTATATATTACTTATTAAACGTTACCAAAATACACAAACAAAAATTATCCTACCAAGAGATAATTATGAACACTTATTTAACAAACTGATTGTTGAGGAGAAATTCACCAACTAATCATAAGAATCAACTATATAGATTTCCCCCAAGCCAGACCACGATGCCACCAAGGTGAAGGAAACTTCTATGGGGCTCTAATGTCACTCAACACAACCCATTTATCTCATGCCATTGCCAGTTTGCTTACTGTTGAGTACTCCATGTATTCATCCACTTGCCTCTTAATATAGGGCGACCTCTCAATGAGCTATGCCTCAATACCTATCAATAAGGACTCTATCTTTATTTATAGTTAACTAGATAACCCTAATCATAACCACCTCCTAACTACCTAGTGGACCTTATTTAATGAGGTCATATTACGTTTATTCCATGCTATGTAGCTAGCCCCCTGCCAAGAGATAATTATGAACACTTATTCAACAAACTGATTGTTGAGGAAAAATTCACCAACCAATCATAAGAATCAACTATAGATTTCCCCCAAGCCAGACCATGATGCCACCAAGGTGAAGGAAGCTTCTACAGGGCTCTAATGTCACTCAACACAACCCATTTATCTCATGCCATTGCCAATTTGCTTAATGTTGAGTAATCCATGTCTTCATCCATAGGGCTACCTCTCAATGAGCTATGCCTTAATACCTATCAATAAGGACTCTATCTTTATTTATAGTTAACTAGATAACACTAATCATAACCACCTCCTAACTACCTAGCGGACCTTCTTTAATGAGGTCATATTACGTTTATTCCATGCTATGTAACTAGCCCCCCACCAAGAGATAATTATGAACACTTATTCAACAAACTGATTGTTGAGGAAAAAATCACCAACCAATCATAAGAATCAATTATAGATTTCCCCCAAGACAGACCATGATGCCACCAAGGTGAAGGAAACTTCTACGAGGCTCTAATGTCACTCAACACAACCCATTTATCTCGTGCCATTGCCAATTTTCTTATTGTTGAGTAATCCATGTCTTCATCCACTTGCCTCTTAATATAGGACGACCTCTCAATGAGCTATGGCTCAATACCTATCAATAAGGACTTTATCTTTATTTATAGTTAACTAGATAACCCTAATCATAACCACCTCCTAACTACCTAGTGGACCTTCTTTAATGAGGTCATATTATGTTTATTCCATTCTATGTAACTAGCCCCCCTCCCCCCACCCCCACCTCACCCCAAAACCCATTACACCCCTAGGGAGGATCCCAACATTCCATCTGTCTTTGGAAAAGCATTGCCCTCAATGCTTGTAGTGAGGATGTAAAAAAATAAACGAGGGTCCTCTGTATGGGTGCTAATTGCAAAGGTGAATTAGTCTAAAGAATGAGAGTCCTATATACAAGGGTTAGTCATAATGCTCATCCATAAACATAGGTCTCATGTATGAGTGATGACTACCATGCTAAAATAGTCAGTGTCCCATGTGAAAATACAAATTGCATGCTAAAAGAATCCAAAACGTTCATCCATAAACTCAAATCACATGTCAAGTGCTCATGTCCATGCATAACTAATTACTCCTAAAGTCAATGAATAGTGAGTGCCCCATGCATTTTTTGCTCCAAATAGAATCCAAAAGGTCCAAAAGATCGTCCACATAGTTGTAAGAGGTTGATTTTGGATATGAAAGAAACATTACCATTAAATAATATCTAAGGTGAACACTAGGATCCATAATAGACTCTTGACTTCCTTCAATCATGTTCTCTACTAAAATGGAGTGGAGGCATCAAATTGGAAGTGAAAGTAGTTATCTTCCTAGAAAAGATAATTGTTCATGTACTAGCCATCACAAGAATCCTTTAAATCCCACTAGATAAATATATCTCATTTACTCTTCATTGATGTCATGATATGTGTCAAGAAGGCATTGACTCTCCTCAAACTCTTATATTATCTACAAGCCTTTTCATCCTCCTATTTCAAGGTCATTCTTTGCTTCCATAAGGGTTTGGGGTATAAAATTTGCAAGGATTATAGTGCATTGAATATTTATCGGAAACATAACATAATATCAAATCAAACCCCTAAAAAATTATATCGAATGATGATGGTATTGTTGTAATATGGATGCTTTTTCAAGAAAACCATCTGCTCTACAATATCCGTGGTTGTCACAAAAAACCCTATACTAACTAACTTTAAATTGGTGATATATTCACTTCTCAAATTGTGATTGGGATGATTTTTTTTTTAAATTGGGTATTTTTTTTAGAGGAATTCAATCATGGGTGTCACAAAAAACCCTATTATAACTAACTTTAAATTGGTGATATATCCACTTCTCAAATTGTGATTGGGATGATTTTTTATTTTTTTTTAATTGGGTATTTTTTTTTGAGAGGAATTCAACAGTGGGTGTCACAAAAAACCCTATAATAAATAACTTTAAATTGGTGATATATCCACTTCTCAAATTGTGATTGGGATGATTTGTTTTTTTAAATTGGGTATTTTTTTGAGAGGAATTAAAATCTGGAGTTGGTTTTCCCGGATTATACACATAAAGATACATGAATAGATCTAAAAATTTTCACCCTTTTTTCTTTGCTAAAAATCTACAAAAAAAAGGAAAACATTTCCTCCACTTTCTTGCCAAAGAAGGAGCTCTAGTACACATTGTTATCTACCTTAGATATGAAAATGCAATCACACACAAGATATCCAAGAATAAGATAACAAATTCCCTTTTATTTGATTATATCAAAATACTCTTGAGATAAGGAAAGATTGTACAATGATCCTTTATCAGAAGAAAACAATCACACACATTGTTATCTACCTTACATATGAAAATGCAATCACACACAAGATATCCAAGAATAAGATAACAAATTCCCTTTTATTTGATTATATCAGAATACTCTTTACAATGTTCCTTTATCAGAAGAAATCCACTACAGAAATCCACTACCGTTCACTTGTCTGTTAAGGTAGGGAGACCTCTCAATGAGGTAAGCTCAAATACAAAACACTTCAATACATATCCATAAGGAGGACTCCATCCAAATTTATAGGTATATCTAGAGAACCCTAATTATAACCACCTCCTAACTACTTAATGGACCTTCTTTAATGAGGCCAAATTACATTTATTATGGACCTTAATTAATAATAGAATCCATATGGACCTCCATATTACATTGAATGACCACCATAAGTGTAATATTACTACTTTAATGGGCTATTTGACCCTCCAATTACACTCCTAGGGAGGATCCCAACATCCATCCAACAACCACTATGTCCTTCTCTTCTCCTCAATAACACAAGGAAGGTTTTCCCATTCTCTGCTCCACAGTCCCTTATGGATCTTCTTCCCTTCTAGTGCAAGAAAAAAGAGTCCAAGATCTCTAATTTCCTACTTTGAATGACTTGGAGGAGACCACTTAGTCTGCCAATGAAAGGTGTTAACAAAGTTTTATGTTTTAGTGGTGTTCGCTTCAATTCTTATGGACATTCCAACCATGGTTTTTCCCTAAAATCCATCACATTTCCTCTCCTCTCATTTCTTAGTAGCAAGTCCCCAACTCCATATAAGTTTTTCCCAACCATAATTGCATGGTTTCACACAAGTTCCTCCATGAACAAGGAGAGGAATAACATTCAAATGAGAAAATGAAGAATGCCAATAGAAGAGGAATAACATTCAAATGGAAAAATGAAGAATGCCAATGGAAGAGGAATGTTCTCAATGCAAATTGAAAAGTCTAAAAATGATCCATCAATGAAGGTGAATAATGGTTTTCCCATAAATTTTGTATAAGACAAATGCCCCCTTCCTAAGAAGCATGGGAGACATCCAAAGGACCACCTAAATATAAAATGCATAAAAAAATGTTTGTCAAAGCATAGACAAGAATGATTGTATTTCAAAGGACAAGTGTAAGTCGTATGTTCCATACACCCCTTTCTCTTCTTAATGGTATTATGAGTCATGGGTTTCCTTGTTCCTTTTCCAACGGATAATATATTATTATGTATTTCTTTTTATTTATACATTTTCATAACATAAACCTACCATCAAAGTTTTAAATTAAAAATTACAACATTCACTAAATACCTATTTATACCAGACATATGTATTTATGTCATTAAACCATAAATGCTTCAAGTCCCATTAAGTTCATTAATGGGACATAAATACTTCAAAGTCCATTAATTCAAGACGCCCAGTTCTTGTGTCTGCAATTTATCCGTAAATTCTTATTCCTCTTCGGATCTGGACAAAAATGCTTTAAAGTCCATCACGTACCAATTCCCACATCGAATTCTTGCAAAAACTAAAAGCATTCCACTTACCATCCGCACAATGTCCAATCGGGAAAAGAATAGAGAACATCTAGTGGCTCCCATGACAGTGAAACAGAGGCGTTTTGTGCTTGCAATATACTGAACTCGATTGATAACGGGCGTATCGCTATCATTGAAATCAAATCTCCACTTAAAGTGTTTCTCAAAATCCGCTTTTTTAAAGCAAGTGGTCAGAATAAACTTTTTATAACGCGGACACAACAGTAGAATAGTTTAAAGAAGACGTGGACCCAAGATCGAACTAATGACAAGCTGCAGGGTTGGATTTTGAAATCAAATCTATGGTTAACCTGACACAAAAGTACAATAAGTCGAAGAAGATCTCAAAAAACAAAGCAGCAGTAGTTTAAACGTTGTAGTTTTTCGCTGTTTTTTGGTAATTTTTTCTGTTTGATTTTATCTGAAATCTGGTGATGAATGGCAGATTTGACTGGCTAAGTTTGTATTCCTGGGATTATTCAATGAATCCATTTATACATTTAGAAATGCAATTTAAACATCAAAAAATAGAGATTTTGTCCAAATTTACATCCCTACCAAAAAACTTATAAAATAAAATGTTTTACCAACACCAAAATACAAAAACGAAACAAAAATAGTGAAGGATGCAAGCAAGGATGGAATTTTATGGGCTGCCCCATCACAGGGTGATTTACCTATGAAAACAGTGATTTACTTATGAAAACAGGTAACGATGGTTTCATTTTTAAATTCCTATCCTAGATGCATGATTGAAATTACCGTACATTACACTATAGAATTGGAAATTTGATTTGAATCCGAAATTGAAAATAACAATTTTATTAATTGTATTAAATTTTTTATTTATTACACCGAAAGGCGTATATCTATTGACAATGAGCATAATTAATCACCTTTTAATCTAAAATTGTAATCTGATGGCTAACAATTGAAGATGCTTCACCTTTTAATCTAAAATTGTAATCTGATGGCTAACAATTGAAGATGCTGGCTGTAGATGCTCATTTTCTGGTTGTGCATTTCATTTTCTGGCTATACGTTTCATTTTCTGGTTGTGCATTTCATTTTCTGACTATACGTTTCATTTTCTGGTTGTGCATTTTATTTTTTAGCTGTACGTTTCATTTTCTGTCCATACCTTTAGATGTTCATCAACCACAGTTTTGAGTGGCTGTGCTAGTTTTAATTTTAATAATACATCAATAAGTGGCACTTTTCATATATTAAATAAGTAAATTATTTACTGATTAACAATTTATTGAAAATTCAATCTTTAAAACTATATCATAAAAATTATAACCAAATCATAACTATGTTAAATAAAAATGTTAAACTTTTTCTTTACACCAAAGGATATAAAGATATAATAAGTGAATTAAAACTCATTCAATAATAGAAATAGCAACCACCATATTTGTAAAAAGTAATTAATATAAGCAGATCAACCCATGGAGGAAGAATACTAAAATCATTAATCAATTATCAATTAATATTAATTAATGTATTAATTAAATCAATAATATATATAAATATTAATATATTAATTAATTTAAAATTAATTAATTAATAAATTAATATAATCTTTAAATCAAAGTAATAATACATGAATATATATTGTAATATATTAATGTAACATAATAATTTGTAATATATTAATTAAATATTAATTGATTAATATTTTTTTTTTTAAATAAAAAAGGAGGAGCCTTCTATATTAGATTAACAAAAAACTTTAACAAGATATACAGTGTCATGGGTCTGAGTCACCAAAAATGTTGTCGATTACCGGAAACCAGCATAGGTGCAGAGCAAATAACAGTTGTATGATAGTAGCATCTGTCCTATCCGGAGGAAACCAGGACAGATGTCTATAGTCCAGAAGAACGTAAAATAGTAGCATAAAAGACTAAAAAACCAAGATAGCATAAAAACCTAGGTACCCGGTGACCTGTCCCCATCGTCAGTCTGCCACGTGGACCCAGCCGGGATGGGAAAAGTCTGCGTGCAGAGGAGGCACTTCCGCCGAGCTGGAACATTGGAATATGCATCGAGAAGCATGTCCAGGCGCTGGCCCATGAGAAGGGCACGATGCTCCAGGTCAGACATGTGGCCTCAGAGCTCGAACACCAGGGACAGGTGCTCCACACGGAGGAGAAAGCCATGCAGACCGCCATCCACGTCGTCGAACTCCCTCTGCTTCGCACCATCCCCCGCATCCTTTCCCATCGAGCAAGTGATGTCCACTTCCAATGCCGCTTCAGTGTCCTCCCAAGGAACTTCTTCCATAATACAGCCGGGAAACTCTTCATCCATACCCAAATTGGGTTTGCTCTCCTCCCTGCGAGTCACCACTGTGGCATGGGGCACCTCCACTGTCGACAGGTCCTCCATATTCGGGTCTTCCTCCACAATACAGGCAGGATACATATCCTCTGTTCCATCCTCCTTCCTGGCCGTGTCCGCTTTGCTGCAGCCAGCTCCCGTTTCGGTGATGGTGGCGAGCAATGCCCGTTTCTTAGCCCGAGCCTTCTTCCAAAGCATGGAGGTCGCCATTGCCAGAGCACGTTCAAATTGCTCTTTCCGTCGCCGCTGCGCCTTGTGGGCATTCCAAGCTGAGCCTCAGTGAGGTCTTCCTCTTTTTCTAACCATAGTATCCTGGGGGTGAGTGAGAACGCAGAGCAGGTGCAGAGATAAGCGTGAAAGCCAGTACGCAGGCGGTGGCCAGTACAGAGCACGAGCAGGCCGGCTCTTTCTTGGCTCACACGCAAACAAACTGCTCGGAGAATCCTTGCCAAGATGCAATGAAAGGGTGGTGAGCCAAGGCAAGAGGAATGCAGAGCTACACCAGAGCCTCCAAACGAAGATCAGAGCCGAAGATGGAGCATATGAAAACACATAACCAAACGCCGAGATCACTTGACCGCCTTTAACCCCTACCATGCTGAGTACACCAAGATCGTAAATGGTCGGGCGAGGGAGGAGTCCCTCCATCGTTATGCTACTGCTGTGGCCGTCCACCATCGTAAATGCGGGTGCGTGGGTGGCGGCCATCGGCATTTAAGCCCAGGCTTAGTGCTAAGCCTGGTGTCACCTCCTCGCCGCGTGTCACCCCATTCGGGACATTAAGTGATTAATATTACTAATACAATATATTAATTAAATATTCATACATTATAAAAAGTATTAAAGTATTCAAAACTACATTAAAGTATTAATACATTAATAAAATATTTATATAATAATAAAGTAATACATGAATAAGGTAATGATATATTAATAATGTATTAATACATTATAATATATTATAATAATGTATTAACTTATTATTATAATTAATATATTTATATATCAGTGATTAATACATTGTTAAAGTATTAATACATTAATGTTTCACATTAATCCATCTTTACTTTGGTTTCTCATCACCATGGTTGACCATTACTTTAACTATGCTTACATAGTTAACCATGACCAAGAATAATAAAGTAGTGTTAATACATTGATAAAGTAATTTTTTTTTTTACATAAAAACATTAAAGTATTTCATTAATATATAATAAAGTATTAATATATTATAATAGCATATTTATACATTATTATACTCTATAAATATATTATTAAATAATATATTGCTAAAGTACTAATACATGTATTAAATTAATACACTAATAAAACAATACATTATTAAAGTATCAATACAATAATAAAGTATTATTAATTAATACATTAATAAAGCATTAAAGCATTAAAAAGGTATTAAAATTTTAATAGTACATTAATACATTGAAGTAATAAAGTAAAAATACATTAATAATACATTATTATACAAAACATTGACCATGACCCCGACTATCATTTAGAGTGATAGCCTATGCTTACCATGAGTATGGTTAACTATATTGATAAACCGTGACTCTATGTTTGACCATGATTGTGACTATGCTTTGACCATCAGAGTGGTTGACTATGGTTGACTCTAATTATGGTTGATTACTGTTGACTATGCTTGACCATGACCATAGTTAAGTGCAATTGATGATAATGATGACAATGATCATGGATGATCTTGAATATGGTTGACCATGACTATGACCATGATCATGACGATGTCCATGGCCATGACCATGACCACGACCATGGCTTATGGCTATGACTGACCACAAATTACCATGCCCATGACTATATATATATATATATATTGGAAATGTTCATCACAATGTGATGTTGGGAGAAATTTCATCACATTCCGACACCCATAAATGTTTATCACAACAGGAAATTATATATATATATATATATATATGGTTGACCGAATTGCTAGTTGATAATGTAGATGGTTGACCATAACCATGGTAAACATTTATCATGGTTGACTAAGTTTGACAATGCTTGTCCATGGATGTTCATGACCATATTTTAACATTGGTTGACTATGTTGAGTTTCCTATGATTCTCTAAAACTTGGGTTTGTCAAAGTCTGACATTTAGAGATGTTCATCACAATGTGACGATGGGAAATGTTCATGACAGCGTGACATTGAGAAATGTTCATAACATTGCGGCGTTGGGAAATGTTCGTCAGAATGTGACGTTGGGAAATATTCATCACATTGCGACATTGGGAAATGCTCATGACATTGTGGTGTTTGGACATGTTCATCACAATGTGATAATGGGAAATGTCTGTGACATTGAGACGTTGGGAAATGTTCGTGGCATTGCGATGTTGGGAAATGTTCACCTCAATGCAACGTTGGGAAATAATTGTTAGATTATGACATTGGAAAATGCTCATCACAATGTGATGTTGGAACATGTTCGTCATATTGCAACGTTGAGAAATATTCATCACAATGTAACATTGGGACATGTTCATCACATTGCGACATTGAGAAATGTTTGTCACATTGCGATGTCGAGAAATGTTCCTCACAATGCAACATTGCGAAATGTTCAACACAATGTCATGACGAGAAACATTTGACACATTGTGACATCGATAAGTGATTGGGACAAATGCCAGGACAGGGGAATGTTTTTCACATTGTGATGTTGGGAAATGTTAGTCAAAGGTGACAAAGGAAAAAGTTCATGATATACTGAGGTTTGGTCATCAACGTCACATTTCATCAGAATGTGACATTGGGACATGTTCGTCATATTGGAACATTCATAAATAGTCATCACAATGTGGCATTGGGACATATTCGTCACATTGCGATGTCAAGAAATGTTCCTCATAATGCAACGTTCAAAAATGTTCAACAAAATGTGATGACAGAAAACATTTGACACATTGTGACATCGGTAAGTGATTGGGACAATGTCAGGCCAGGGGAATGTTTGTCACATTGCGGCGTTGGGTAATGTTCGTCACAAGGTGATAAAGGAAAAAATTCATCATATACCGAGGTTTGGTCATCAACGTCACATTTCTAGGTTCCTGTAAGAAAATTACGACATTTAGTCATAATGGGCAAGGCTTGTAACATCGCAATGTTTCGAAATGTTTGTCACAATGCAACATCGGGAGATAGTAGACATATTGTGATGTTGGGAAATGTTCATCACAATGAGTATTTGGGTGATGTTTGACATATTGTGTCATCGGTAAGTGATTATCACTATGCAAGGATGGGAGAATGTTTGTCATGTTGCGACATTGAAAAATGTTCATCACAATGTGACAAGGAATTTCTAGGTTTAAAATTTTCACGATAAGAAATTTCTAGGTTTACACATATTGTGTTTATTCATATTGGATTTGGTCATAGTGTAATTATATTGGGTTAATGTTTCAAAATTAAGATCCATTTATTGAGAGTCAATCTATTTAATATATAGTTTGCATATGATGATTTACATTCGTTTTAAGAACATTTAAGTAGACCACACAAGGATCATATAGTGTATATATTGCTCCATGATAGAAGCTATTACCCTTATGCATCCATATATACAAAATATATTATGTTAAGATTGTCACACACACACACACACACACACACACACACACACACATAGTGGTGTGGGTAAGATCCATGATAGAAGCTATGACCCTTATGCATCCATATATACGAAATCTATTATGTTAAGAAAGATTGTCACACACACACGCACACACACACACACACATTGTGGTGTGGGTAAGATCCTTTTATTGGGCTTCCATACCTTTACATTTTGAATTTTCTTTTTATATATTAGTTATAGTTGTATTGCATTCTTAATGCCACATATGGATCATATAGTTTATAAATTTAACCATGATAGAAAGTTATGAATTCATGAAGGAACAATTGTGAAACAAGTATACAAAGTATACTTGTTTTTTTTTTCC
>ML787678.1:655193-671565 GCA_009831015.1 Picea engelmannii | reverse complement strand
TCGGAAAAAAAAAAAACATATTTTTTTTTCCATGATAGAAGTTATGACCCTTATGCATCCATATATACGAAATATATTATGTTAAGATTGTCACACACACACACACACACACATTGTGGTGTGAGTAAGATCCTTTTATTAGGCTTCCATACCTTTACATTTTGCATTTTCTTTTTATATATTAGTTCTAGTTGTATTGCATTCTTAATGCCACATATGGATCATATAGTTTATAGATTTAACCATGATAGAAAGTTATCAATTCATGAAGGAACAATTGTAAAACAAGTATACAAAGTATACTTGTTTTTTTTCCTCGGAAAAAAACACAAATTTTATTCCTCTGAAGAGAGAAAATTTACATTCTATAAAAAACATGATGGATCCATTTTTTTTTATTGAGGCATGTGATTTCAAAAAATATAACCACATAACTCTATCAAAAATAGTCCATCCCTTATGTCATATACTGTCCCAAAAATATATACATAAAGTTCCATGTACAATCCTAGATATATGCATAAAAAATTCTATAGTAGTGAGTCATTTTAGTAAAGAGAGTAGAGTCACAAAAAATGATGCAGTAGACAACCATATATGAAGATAGTTCAGAGTTGTATTTCTTCAATAAGGGGCCTATGGTAGAACTTAGAAATATTGGCATTCATGTCTTCTAATGCCTTCCATTTCCCCAAATCAAGCCAAAGACCCACTTTAGACAACGAATCTACCTCCAAGTATTTCTTCAATAAAGGGCCTATGGTAGAACTTAGAAATATCGTCATTCCTGTCTTCTAATACCTTCCATTTCCCCAAATTTAACCAAAGACCCACTTTAAGCAACGAATCTACCTCCAAGTTATGCTCCCTGCAGACATGTTGAATACAAACCATATAAAATAGAGTCCTAGATCCTAAAAACTTCCTCAAGAAGAAAAAGAAGTTGTAAGTTATGACATTTTTGAAATTTCCTTTTCGAATTTATAGCAAAGCATAGAGTTACCAAATATTTGTAACTACTTTATTCCATTTTCAATAACAAATAGGAGAATTATCTTGAGAGACATTAGTTTTTCATACTTATGGGTTCCTTTTTCAAACTCCATATGCATTTTGAAAGAGTGTGAGTCTCTGAGATATAATAAAAACTATACTTGTTATACAAAGTAATTTTAACATCAATACAAACATTAATGTTAATTTAAATCTAATGTTAATCTAAATCTTAATATTAATGTTAAGATTAATATTAATATTGTTTGCATGAAAAAACCACATTACTTTTATGAAACATTCACATACTCATTAATATTAATATTTGAATTAAAATATTTATTTTTAATTAAACTAAATAAATATAAATTTATATTTTATTTTACAATATTAATTATTATATATTTTTAATATCAATTAGATATTTCATATTATTAAATTTATAAAATAAATAAATAATATTTATGAATTATATATAAACATTTATAAGATATAATTTAATATTAATATGATCTAATCTTAAATTGTGACAGTTAATACTTTTATTAATTGGGAATTTTAAATAAAGTTATATTGTAAAATTATTAAAGTAATTTTGGTAATACCACCATCCTACTTGGTGCTGAGCAATAGCCAATCTACTTGGTAAATTATGATAACTGAGTTCATTTGGTGTGCCAACCAGATTTTTAATGAGTTTATTATTTTAGTTCCAAATCTATTAAATATATATATTTTTTGTAAGTAAGTAATTTTATATATAAAGGTCTTCCAAGGACCAAACCAAAAGTACCAAACTGAGTGTCATCCGGGTTGTAATTATTGAACTGCTCCAGAAGGAGAAACTAGTTCAGCCAATCGCGCAATTTTAACACCAAAGTTCTTATCATTCTTAAAATAAACAGAAAGCTTAGCTAACAAAGATGTCACTAGAGGAAGATCTATATAAAAAAACAGCCCCCTATAGGGGTTAGACAATTGGCGTATAGTATGGCACATACTCTGGCAGAACGCCTGGCCACGGCTCCTCTTCGACAGGTGTCCCGCTGGTTGCCCATTGCATGTCATCGCCCCTGGTGCGCGCGTCCTCGTTAGCAGCCGTCTCGGCATCTGCTGTCAGGGTGTGCACCTGCAGACTAATGACGACCGCCTCCTTGACCTCTTGCCAAACCAGTCCCTTAACAATATCAACATTGCCCAATGGTATTTGCTCTTGCTTGTCTGTGGCCATGACTGCTTGCGTGAGCTCCTGCCGAATCGGCTCCTCGTCGTCCTCTGCTGCGCCCTGCTGCCTGCACCTCTCGTTGTCACTTGCGGTGGAAGGTGCTTCTTCTGAAGCTGCAGGAGGGGCTTCTTGGTAAGTGGAGAGAAGCTGAAGGAGGGTTGAAAGCCTCCCATCCACATGCTATAATCGAAAATGGAGGTCATCCACTCCCTGACGGAGTTCGAAGACCAAGTCATAAAGGATGGTAAGGTTTTCTCGCGACAACAAGTCCACTGCTGGGTTAGAGGACATCGACTCCTTGTTACGGGCTGGTCGACTATGAGAGGGCGTCCCCATGGGTGATTTCGTGGAGGCAGAATCCGGCGTAGGAGGAGGAAAGGAGTACCTGGAGGTTGAAGGAGCTAAGAGGTGGCGCCAAGAAGGGTTTGGGCTGGTGTCAATTATGGCTAGACAGTCGAAGCTCGGAATAGGTACGGTGGAGGGAGTGTGAATGGCTAACTCAAGCAGTCGGAGCGGCAAGGATAAAGTTGAAGGCGAACCAGGGGGCGAAGCCGAAGTGCGAGATCGTCGAGGGTGCCAGGGAGAACCCCTGCACGGTCTAACTCACTAGCGTGGCATAGTATGGCCTAGTAAGTGGGAATGGTCTACTAGACCAAGGGGGAGGACAAGGAGCAACCAGGGTGGTATAAGCACCATGAGCAGACCAGCAGAACCAGACCGGAGCTGCGGAATGAGAACACAAACAAACTGATTCATTGCACTCTGCGATATGGAGGTCGAAGGAGCTCGAGTAAATGCCCCTCCCATCGTCGTAAAATCAATTTAATGCAGGAGGGCATCGACAGCAGTAGGCACGAGCCGGGCACATGGCTCGGTGCTTTGCTGGCTTCTTCGCGTCTCCTCTATGCGCCAAGTGGCTGGCCCTAACACCCCATCCGAGTGAAATCTATTAAATATATTAAAAGAATAGAAAATATATATAATTTGTTGGTTATTAAAAAAAATTCACATTAAAATTATGTTACCTACATATTTTTATCTGTGTTTATAAAAAGTTGTTTTAAATTTTCATATTTTCTATATATAATATGATTTGGTTTATATATATTATGATTTTCATGTTAAGATTTCTATATAATTTATCAATTTTAATTTTTTAAATATTTGAAATCACGTTCCTTCATTTTAAATTTTAACATAAATTCTAAATAATGATTAATAAAATATATTTCAAAATACATTTTAAAGAAAAAATATTTTTTATTTTATTTTTTAATAATTTCTAATATTATACAATTAAATTATATAAAATTAAAGTTTTTTCATCAATATGAAATTATAATTAAATTTTATTTCACTTAAAAGTGAACAAATCTTCTATAGATGTTATTCAGATATTATATATAAAATTAAGATATTATTTATTTTTAAATTAATTTAATATTATTTAGTAATATTGTTTAATCAACATATTAATATGTATGTTCATTAAACTATTATTCTATTAATATATTAATAAATTTGTAAACTAATTTAATATCATTTAATGATATTGTTTATTTTAAAATTAAAATATAAATATTATATATAATTTTATTTCAAAGTGAACAAATATTCTATGGATATCATCAAGATATTATATATAAAATTAAATTAAGATATTATTATAATAATAAGCGATATATCTTCTATGGATATCATTAAGATATTATATATAAAATTAAATTAAGAAATAAGCATTGCTAAGATAAAAGCAAATTCTCACGAGCTCTATAGTGAAATTGGGCGGTTGAAGATGAAAAACACTTTCTCTTAGATTGTCCAACCTATACCAACCTTCCTAACCTCTTAACTCAAGAAAAGTATGGTGATCTTATATGATGATCTTGGAAAGCTTCTCTTAATGCTTTTCGAGCACAGAAACAAAATTGTAAAGAATCGCAAGTAATCACTTACCCTCTTAAGGTCTGATAGACCAATTCAGTCTTAGAGGTTAATCATCATCAAATTAAGATATCATTTATTTTAAAATTAATTTAATATCATTTAGTAATATTGTTTAATTAACCTATTAGTATTTTCAAAAAACTATTATTCTATTTATTTATTTTTAAGTAAAAAAGATAGGTCCTATTATATTGATATTGCAAAATTACAACGTTCTATTGAAGTGCCAGTTGTCCCGCCTATTAAGGAAACTGAGACAGTTGGCCATTCCAAGCTAGCTTCCAAACTCAAAGTGTTAGTCTACCACCCCACCCGAAGGAAACCAGGGTGCATGTCCAGCCTTAGTATTAGTCTGTTCATTCCTATACTATCGCTACCATTGCTATAAGCTAGAAGAATTGCAGCTATGTTATGCATTAAAAAGAAAAGAGTTTTGAGCAGTGAACAAACAGGAAAACCTATTAGCCAGTGTCCTCGCGGTCATCCTTCTCCTTACCGCATCTGACTGGGATGGCATAGACCTAAGCACTGGTGGGGCATCGGTGCCTTGGGGTGGCGCTGGAGTAGGCAGCGTACAACATATCTAGGCTTTGATTGATGCGGATGGCTCTAAAGATTTGGTCGTCCACCATGCTGCGTACATCGAAGATCAAACTCAGGTGCTCTGGGTGAAGCAGTGGTGGCTGGTACTGTGAATTCTGCACGTCGGTCTCCTCCTGGTGCGCTTGCTGCCCACTCTGCGGCCCCATTTCATCAGAAGGCTCACGGATGTTTTCTTCGCTACCTCTCTGCATCTCTTCTTCTACAAAGCAAGGTGTAAATTCCTCAACTGGAGTGTCGTTGGGACCGTGTGCAGCTCTTGGACCAGGGGTCATGGCGTCTGCTCCAAAACAAGCGGGGGGATTCCAATTGTCTGGAATCGTGAAAAGGAGGCTCTCTGAGAAATTCTGGAGGGATTCCTCCGAAGGAATCTCCTAGACATACGCCATGGGAGGCATCCATGTTCCTCTGGACTTCATGGGTCTCCTTCTCTTGGCTAGAGACAGTGCTTTCTCAAACTTTTTTTGCCTTTTCCGTCGCGAGTCCGACGTGTACCACCCTGTGCCTCTGCGAGGCCGCCCCTTGCTCGTGGCATGCTTAGAACTAGAGCTATTGCCAGAGTGCTCACTGTGAAGTTGTCCCTGTTCAACTCTACAACCTTCTGAATCATCCCAAAGCCACCGAGATTGCTGATAAGGGAGAAAATGGTAGTTATGGCCATTAAGGCCATGGTTTTAATGCTCTGGCTGGCTGTGCTCCTTGTGCGAGTGAGAGGCCTCGTCAAATGGTGAAGGCCGCTTGGATTTATGCCTATCATAAATGGCGAGGATATGAGGGTAGGTGGCCACCATTAATGGCCCCTCCTAGCGCTTCTCCACGTACTCCTGCTCCGCGTGGCACCCCATCCGAGGGGGAAACTATTATTCTATTAATATATTAATGAATTTGTAAATTAATTTAATATCATTTAGTGATATTATTTATTTTAAAATTAAAATATAAATATTATATATAATTTTCTCATTTAAAAGTGAACAAATCTTCTATGGATATCATTAAGATATTATATATATAATTAAATTAAGATATTATTATATGTGGATTTGAACTTAACCTATATCTTTATGGATTTAAACTTGTGACCTTTAGGAGGAAACACTTGTTCTTAACCATTAGGCCCACTCAATTTGTATATACAAAATTAATACATCATTTGTTTTAAAATTAATTTAATATCATTTAGTATTATTTTTTTTTCATGCAAAAAAAACAGTTTCACTATTATTCTTATTAGAATCAAATGAAACTTTATGTTACAATAATGTGTCTTCCAAGAAGAACATGTATTATTTCTCCTCCTACAATATTATGTTACCTGTGGATTCATAAAATCACTTAAAGTGTCAAATACTTAGTTATAACATGATAGTTGTGTCTAAGTAAAATCCTCACTATAAGATGTGAAATTTTCCGGATCTAACAATAGATCCATTGTCAAGGTCTTCAAAAAATAGTCAGCCTAAAGAGTCGTTGAGTGACTTTTTAGACAGGTTGTTTGCTTCTTTGTTGTACTATCTATGGACGTGCATAAAATTTATGGTCTCGAAACCATTATTTAAACATTTGATTTTGTCCTTCCAATGACTGAGATAAATAAGATCCAAGTTGGATTTTTCATTTATCCAATCGATGGTGACCTTGGAGTCACCTGCCACCATTAGATTTTTTATAGAGAGATGTGTGGTAAGTACAAGAAGCCAATTGGATTGTCATTAAAGTAAGTTGGGTTTAGCAAAACATCCAATTTATCTTCTTCGACTTTGGTTGTGTGTTATTTTATGGATAGAAGAATTTTATTATGTATCAAAGGATCAAGTCTGTTCCAGTTTTCGAACAGAATTTTGATCCTAAATTTCCAAATGCCCCATATAATCAGAAAAGGAATATGTCTTAAATTTGGAAGTTTGAAAAACCAGAGTTTCAAGTTTTCGTCAATGGTGGATCTCTTCCATTCGCTATCAATTCTCAGATCTCTAAGGACATCATCCCAAATGTGTTGTGAATTCTGGCAATACAAAAAAATATGTGTGCCAGTTTCTTCATCTTTTAAACACATGGTGCATACCAAAGGGCCAATGCCACCTCTTTTCTGATAGTTAATACCAATGAGGATGCATTCCTTAATGCAAACCCAAATGAAACAAATCATTTTGCCTGGAATCTTCACAGACCAAATCGCTTTGTGCCATCACTTCTTTCCATCCAGATTATTAACAAAAATCGCTCGATTCCATGACCAAAGGAGTTTGTCATTTTCTGAATTTAGAAAGATGCCACTTCTTCTTAGATTTGTGACATAATTGTCCCATTCTACACCAAGAGAATCGGTTAAGCCCAGTTGTAAAGAGTCCTTCCACTGCTAACACGATCCAAATGAGTCGGTTGCTGCAACTTGTGCTAAAGAAAAAATGTGGTGACTTTTTAGGAACAACAGAAGCGGCAAGGAGGGAAGATATTTATCGTTGCAGCCAATGTAGGGTTCGCATCCCAGGAAAACGCATTGACCTGTCCCTATCTCCCAGGCCAGCCAATGCTTAATGATCGGTGGTGAGTGCATAAAATTCTTCCAGATAATGGAGGAACCTTGTGTGGGATGAACACTACTGCGCAACCATGAAATAGTATCAACGCCTTTTAGATATTTCTTTTGAAGAATTGTATTCCAGAGACCTGTACTAAAAATACCTCTCCAATAGGATTTGGCGGCAAGTGACTGAGTGAACCAAGGCAGGTGTTTAATTCCCCATCCTCCAAACTATTTTGGCTTCGCTAAATTTTTCCATTTAGTGAGGTGAAAACCTGTGCCTTTCTTTCCTCCTTTCCAGATGAATCTAGTGATCATAAGTTAGATATGTTGAAGCACAAAAGAAGGTACTTTCACCAAGCTGAGCCAATAAACTAGTATACTTTGTAAAACTGAAGTTGCTAAGGTAAGTCTACCTCCTAAAGAGAGCCAACGGTAGGTCCAATCTTCTTATCAATATTCTTAATTAGCCACATACAATCGCTTACTCTATAATTATTTGGTTCAAGTGGAAAACCAAGGTACTTCATCCCTCGATCGAGAGTTTCGATCTAACATTGAAAACTAAAAGAAGGTGGAGCCTAAGAATTGGATCAATATTCTGAACAATAAATAAAGATTTGTGGCAATTAATGGTCATCCATATAACAACACAAAAATTGGATAGAATGTTTTTAACGTCTTCCAATATTCTAGTTTCTCGGATCGGAACCCAAGATGAGGACATCGTATACAAACAGAAGGTGAGAGATAAAAGTGTTAACCGTAACTTTGAGTCCTTGAAGAGTTCATGATGCCGTGGCTAGTGTCATCATTCTGCTGAGAGCTTCAATAACTAGCAAGAAAATCAAGGGAGACAGTGGGCATCCCAGACGAAGACCCTGATGGCATTTAAAGAAATCTGTCCATTCACAAGTACAGCCGTGTTGACAGAGGCAACAATAATTTAGTATTATTGTTAAATTAATATGTTAATATGTTAATTAGTGTGTTCATTAAATTATTATTCTACTAATATATTAATAAATTTGTAAATTATTTTAATATGATATTATTTATTTTAAAATTAATTTATTATCATTTAGTGATATTATTTAATTAACATATTAATATGTTAATGAACATAAGTTTAATATGTTTACATGGATAAGCGTATACCTATTGGAAATGGGTACAATTAATGATCTTTTAATTATAAAACCTGATTTTATGGGTAGAAATTGAAGATGCTAACATATTCTTCGACGTCCTCCTAAATCAATGAATGGAATTTCATGTTAATAACTTCCTTATATTTTTGAATACTTAATTTTCTTTATTTACTTTTTCACATTTATTTAATATGATTAATAATTTACTGCACTCACCATGAATTGCCACTTTTATCTACATTTACATAATTAATAAAAATTAATATGTATAAAACACCTCATTCTCATGTTATGGTGTTAATATGAATTTTCTCATGTTATGGTGTTAATATGAATTAATTCAATGGATAACATTTGTAATATTGTTGCAGATGCTTCATTTTGGCCACGTTTTGATGGATGTGAAGGGGCGTCATAATGGATGCCACATTTGACTTGCTTTTCAATTAAGGAAGCATTGGTTAATTTTGGCCACGTTTTGATGGATGTGAAGCGGCCTCCTAATGGATGCCACATTTGACGTGCTTTTCAATTAAGGCAGCATTGGTTAAGCTGGATGCGTCCGGGATGCCAAGTTTGGGAGGCATTTCAAATTTTACTATGGATGTGAAGCATGCCCACTCATGGATGTAGATTTAGCCTGCGTCTCCGAGCTCATTGATAAACATCACTCGACATTGTACCGTCGCATTGCTCTGGAGTCGGCACTACAGAGGGTGAAATTTTATCGACTCTCTTGAGATTTATTTTATGTTCATTGAATACTATTAAATAGCACAACATCCTTTTAAATCATTCATTTAAAGTTTATATGAATTTATATTGAATGGACAGGTGAGATGGATCAGAGTCGTGATTCAAACTTGAAAACGTTCACCAAAGGGACACCTAATATCTGGTCAGAACGACGACCTCACATTGTACTGTGTCAAAGGATTTGAAATTTTAAACAATTATTGCTTCAAAAAAATTCATTGTTTTCATTGAGCAACTTGCTTCCTTTTATCATTATTTGTATTTCTTTGCGATGCTATTAATTTAATTACGCTGCCTGGTGTTGAATTCTTTAATTTTTTATTTTATTGAAAATTTATTGGTAAACTTAAATTGATTACATTTGCGGCTAGAGTCTAAATCTAAGTGGTTACCATCCCCAGTAGGTATGATCACTTACGTCGAAAGTTAAATTGATTTCATTGTAAGCTAGATTCTAAATCTAAGTGGTTACGATCCCCAGTAGTTACGATCACTTACGCTGAATGTTACATAAGGATTTTTGTTTTAAATTGGGACTTACGAATTTCTTGAAACATGCACTTTTTGTTTTAAATTGGAATTTAAACGTATGCTTCTTGCTTTAAATTTAAATTGGGACTAATGAATTTCTCTAAACCTACACTTTGTTTTAAATTGGGATTTGTGAATTTTTTTACTTTTACAGGGACATGATTTCTAAAACTAAAGCCAATAAAGAATATCAATTATTTGAGGTTAGCAATATAGTTATGGAAAGAATAGGATTTCATAAATCAAGAGAAAATTGATTGATGGATTTTTCTTTTCATTCTTTATTTTGCAGTTATTTATAAAATCTAAAGAAATGGTTAAACATGGAAAGGAATTTTTGAACACATAAGAGGGCATTCTCCACCAAAAATAATCTATCATAGGATGTAGGTGAAGATGATCCGTTGCTTTTGGATTATGGTGATCCTTGAAACATGCACTTCTTGTTTTAAATTGGGATTTAAACGAGTGCTTGTTGTTTTAAATTTAAATTGGGACTAATCAATTTCTTTAAACCTACACTTTGTTTTAAATTGAGACTTGTGAATTTCTTTACTTGTGCAGTGGAATGATTTTTAGAACTGAAGCCAATAAGGAATACCAATTATCTAAGGTTAGCAATATAGTTATGGGAAGAATAGGATTTCATAAATTAAGAGGAAAAATGTGTTGAGAAAATTGATTGATGGATGTTGCTTTTCATTATTTATTTTGAAGATATTTTTAGAATCTAAAGAAATGGTTAAACCTGGAAAGGAATTTTTGAACACATAAGAGGGCATTCTCCACCAAAAATAATCTATCATAGGATGTAGGTGAAGATGATCTATTGCTTTTGGATTATGGTGATCCTATAGCAAATAACAACTCATGTCCATCTCTCGAATATGCACTTGCAGATGTTGGACTGTGTTTGGATTGTGTTTGGATTATGGTGATCTTACAACAAATACCCACTCACCTCCACCTCCTTCTCTATAAACCTAGTTGGCTTCTCATTGACATCTAGCCATGGTGACAATCACCTTTATAATGAAATACATAGCCACAATTATATAGCTAATGAACACTAATATGCATATTTTATTTACAAACCCTAATTTTAGCTTAAACCCTAATTAGGGTTTGTAAATGAAATACCCCTATCGACCTCCATCAACCAGAATTATGTAGTTGTGATAGTAATTAAACTATTATAAAACATAAACTACTTAATAATTAATTATTAATAATAATATTAAATTAACATAAAATTATGAAGTTTTACTTTTCTTGTGGGCTATTGAACCAAAAGAAACTGAGAAATAACTAAAAAGTCTGAATTTGGAAATCTAAAATGAAAAATAAAAAATATAACTAAACAGTCATAGAAAAAACAACTAAAAAATTTAAAAACTATTTGATATTCTATAATAATAATAAATTAAGATAAAATTACGAAGTTTTACCTTTATTCTGTTAGTTTATGTGGTATTGAATCAAAACTATTGAAATTTTCCATTACACTGAATTGAAAAATGAATTTGGAAATCTTGCCATCAAAAGAAGCTGAAAAATAAAAAAAATAACTAAAGAGTCTGAATTTGGATAATTATACTTTAAGTTTAAATAATGTTGAATACTTTTTAATATTTAAATTCTTATGTTCTGTGTTCCATTATAAAAAATATACTTTATTAAACCTTAAGATAGAAAGAAATTGTACCCGAAATAGTGAGGAGTACAGAAGCACGATTACATTGTATTCGAGGACTCCATTGTCGATCCTTAGATTGAAGGAGTGGATGCGGGCTAGGGCCTAACTTCGACCACTATTATTTAAAAAGTTTGTTTTTAAAAGTTGTATTTTTAAAACATTCCAAATAAACCAGTTAAGCTTTTTATTAAAACTTGTATTTTTAAAACATTCCAAATAAACCAGGTAAGCCTTTTGAAATCATAAAACATTTTCAGAAATGAAACAATAATGAGAGCAAAGTGGATCCCCCTGTTTGTTGTTATTAGACTTATAAACCGTTCATAACTTTAAAACCGTTAATTGTTAACTCGAGGCCTTATTAGCATTTATTAATAGCAAACTTAAGACAAAATAGTAAAATACTAAATATGTTAAGTAAAAGTAAGAAAGTAAACACAAAATGTAAACCAAAATGTGAAATTTTATATTTTCAAGGGGTTTAACCCTACATATCAATTTTTGTGTGACTAGGAGACTATACCATAATTTATAATTTATAATTTTTGGATGGATTAAAAGATGGATTAATCCATCCAATTCTCATAGGAGAAATGCCTCGTAAAAACTAAATTAAAATTCACCTATGTGAAATTTTGTATTTTCAAGAGGTTTAACTTTACATATCAATTTTTGTGTAACGAGGAAAATATACGATAATTTATAATTTATAACCTGGATTAATTCATCATAGGAGGAATGTCTATCGACATAAAAAAATAAATTAAAATTTAACTAACTAAATTAAAATTTACCGATGTGAAGAAAGGACACCTAAAGCTATACAAATTCATGAAAAAAACAAAAAAAAAAACTAATCATAAGATGATAAGTGAGTTAAAACTTATGCAATAATATAATAATTAAATTAAACTTTTCCCCTTACCCCCAATAAAATAATATAATAATTAAGTGAATTAAAACTTACCAATGTATGTGAAGAAAGGACACCTAGAACTATACAAACTCATGCAAAAAAAAAACTAATCATAAAATGAGCTTACACCCAAAAGTACAATAATTAAGTGAGTTAAAACTTATCCAATAATATAATAACTAAATTAAACTTTTCCCCTTACCCCCAATAATATAATAATTAAGTGAGTTAAAACTTACCAAATAATATATCCATGAACATTGTTATAATAATGGTCACTTCAATAAATGGACATGTTGTCTCACATATATGTGAATAAATTATTTTTTATGTGATTAATTTAATGTTTTTTGTGATTCATTTCTATCATGTAAATTTTAGATGAAATATTTTGGTATATTGATATTGGTTTGAATGATATGTTTTAATGAATTAATAAGTACCATGCACATGATGAATAATTAGTTGGTTTACATGGTTCATCAATGAGTAACATGGAAATCACATATCAATAGTTTTATGGTTATTCATGATCTTGTGTTGGAAATTAACCTGCATGTTAAATGAGCTATGTGATAGCTAGATGAGTGTGATACTAAAGTGGCAAATTTTGTGGACATCGAATAAGAAATGACATGCTAGGAAGAATTATTTTGTTATTTATTCATTGGTTCAATTCATTTATATGATAATTGGGTGAGTCTAGGTTTTATAGGTCGCATGGTTGCCCCAAACTAGAATTTAAATGACAAAGATCTCATAACAACAACAACACCATATTATGGTCAATGATAGGATGTTGAACCTAGTTCTATTAGGAGGGGTGGAATTATTTCCCACCTTTTATCCTCTTAAACTTTGGAGTCGTGGGAGATTTGTGTTAAGATACATTCCCATAAACATGTGATGGTGACTGTCAATAGTCTACTAGGGAAGATTGGTCAAGATAGTTGACACTTTCGCTTACATGTTCTATCTAGAGTTAGGTTAATATAGTTGATGCTCCATCATAGTCCAACAAAGGAAAGTATAGGATGTGGAATATGGAAGTAGGTTAGGGAGGAATGATGTTTGAGTGTAGTTGAGAGTGTTGTTGTGATTTAGTGATGTAAACTTGGTGCTTGACTTATTCCTTTTTGGGTAATAAATGTTGTCCTAATTTAGTTATGGTGATCCATGTGTAATGTTCAAATCATATTTAAATGTTTTGACAAATGAATTATTTGAATAATATTCTTTAGCATGGATTATTGATTAATGCATTACGATATTTATTATACTTCTTGTTTGGTTATTCATATAGGAATTGTGCATTAGATGTGATGGTTGTTATCATTAGTACATGCAACAACTATGTATGTGCCCGTTACACTTACATACCTTGTACATGTATGCTAGGATTATTACGTTGTATACTACTTAATATAGTATCATTATTTATGTCGAATGTGTGCATGATTTTGTAGTGTAAAAGATTAAAATATTTTAATGTTACTTACTAAATTAACTGATTTATTTAAGGATTTATTATATTAATTTGGTAATGATAAAATATGATTTAGTTAGATTGAATTGCATTTAGTAGTGTAGACATTATGTCAGGGAAGAAATATTAGATAGCCATCATGGAAGGTTATTTTATTATTAGTTGACCTTCATGAGGGGGGTCACGAAGGTAGTGAGAGTGAAGGATAAAGGGAACATTGGAGAAAGTAGAAGGGGTTAGGTGATCCAGGAGGATATGGAACACTCAAGAGGTCCAGGAAGATTCAGAACAGTTACAAAGGTCTAGGGATAATTTTAAGGATGGAAATTTGTATTAAAATGTAGAAACATGGGCTAATCTTACTGCTCCTTAATATCCAAAATGTAAAATGTTTGGCGATAGTTTTCTTAAAATATTCAAATTTCAAAGGATTTTATATAGTTTCTATAAACTTTTGGCAATTTTTAAGGTAAAATAATTTTATTCTATGGAATTTGGGAAAATCATTTCTAGAAAAATTGGAAATTGGGGAATTTTTTTTGGTAAAAACCATGGAAAATTATCCCATTGGAAAAATTTAGGCCCTAAAATCATCTATGCAGAGGTCTAGAAGTATTCATAAATGCTCAAAATTTGACCATATCACATTCTCTTGAAAACTACATCATTGTGTAGAGCTCAGCGATAGATTTCCAACGGTGCAAAAATCGTCTCAAATGGAGTTTGTATGCAAAAGTTATGGTTGGTCAAAGTTCAGGTCAAACTAGGAAAAAGTCAAAGTAAAAAGGGTCAAAGGTGACACATGTCATCATTGAAAGGGTGACACACAACATGACCGTACGATCATATGGTGTTGACATGGAAATACCCTGGAGTGCCACGTGGTACACCGTATGTCTACCTAAGCAGGTGACTCAACGTATATAAGGCACATGTGGACCAATTACAGTTGGACACATGGTAGAGATAGACCAGTGGGAGGTTGCCACATGGAAGCCTCTCATTGGCCATTTATGGATAAGGTTTTTCAATTTTTTTTTGAGAGTCTGGAGGATCGAACCCAAGTATCTCGCCTACTGAATTAACGAACTATCATTACACCATGCATTTATGAATTAACCATATATATAACCATATCTATTTAAAGTTGCTAATTGAAATAGTTGGCGGAAAAAAGGGGTCAAGGGACTAGCCCTCAACCCATAGTATATAGTTATTATAACCATATATCCACGGGGGTATGTTTTAAAACTATGTTATGTATTACCACATGTAAACCTTCACGTAGGGTCTTGAACTATGGTTTACTACCATAGTATATTTTATACACGGTTTAAACAAAAAGCCATAATATATGGCGTGGTCGACAAGATTTGACATCGTGACCTTCCATATATTATTCCAAAGTTTTAACCGAGTGCTCCAAAGGAGCGGTTTGTTATAAACTCCAACAATATATATTTAATGATTGCCCAAAGTTTCGGGGTGGCGGTTTAAGCCTGACACCCTATTTAATTGGTGTGCGGACCAAGGCATAGGAAAATCATTTGTAGAGTATAGATTGGGTCTCAAGGTTTGTGCCATAGGTATCAAGACCTTTGGATTGCACCGTTGTGTATGCTAAGAGGTTCGTTGATGGAATTTTATGAACTTTATACTCATTTTTCTCAAAATCTCCCAAGGAATTCGATGGTGCACTCTGTTTCTGAGTTTGAGAAATGTGTAAAGAGGTCATTGTAAAACACAAGTATTTGAGCATTAATAAATAGGTCTCTATTGGAAGAAGACCTGGAGACGTAGCCCAAATTGGGTGAACTCCATTAACAAACTTGTGTATGTGGTTTTGATATTTTTGTTCTATTTTGCTCAGTTATTTGCAAGTTGTTTATCATTAAAGTTAATTTGGATAAATAAGTTAATTCACATGTATATTTCAAATGATCAAATGATCATTATTATTTCAAAGATCAAGTAGATGTGTATGTGTATTAAATAATAATTGGCATCTAAGGATTTTTTGGATCAATTTGGTATGAGATCCAGGTTTTGACAAGTGGTTGCAAGTGAATGCTTACAAGGGCCAAATCCAAGCAAGGAGAAGGAAAAATTACAAGTTATAATCCAAATATTGGTTCGAGAAGCTTTACTCGAAGAAGAGAGATGACTTCGCCAAGAAGGTTAGGTCCTTATAACTTTTGAGATGATTTCTTCAAGGCTTTTGATTTAATTAAATCCATGGTAGAAGAAATGTATGAGGGTCGAAAGAAGGCCAAGGAATAAGATACATTAGAGAAAGTTGAACCAGTTAAAGATGAAGGAGGAGGTGAAGGAGGTGGGCCTTCCGAACCACCCTCACCATATTCATCATCCACAAGTGAACATTCTTCACACAAAAATATGTCCACTAAGAAGACTTCTCATGCTCATAATTTCCCTTTATTAAAATTGGATGTTAAGTTCGAATTGATAATTTATGATGGAGAATTGAATGCAGAAAAGTTGGACAATTGGATCAAGTAGATAGAGGTATATTGCGGGGTGAAAAAG
>ML787678.1:624597-643610 GCA_009831015.1 Picea engelmannii | reverse complement strand
CCGGGATATCTGATTGTGCAAGCGTGCATGTTCCTCCACGGACTTGAGCAAGAAATACAGCTTTACTAACACCATACTCAAATCGATACACGGGTCCTCCCTCAAGAAAGCAATCTAAACAAGACCGGATCACTCCACTATTTCCATGTTGAAAGCCACAGCTGTCGGGATATCTCGGACAACTGAGATGTTGTTTTGGTATTGAACTAGAGGCAAATGAATTAATTAAACTGGCCCCGGCTTCAAGTTCTTGGCCTGACCCTCTTGTAAAATGGACCACGTCATTATCCCCAACAAAAATTCCTGTATAGGATTCCAGGAAGCATAAAATGTGAGATGAACTAAATTGGGGAAAACATACAAAATCCAAGTACATTGACAGTAAAAAAAATATACAAAGTCATGATGCTAGACAAGAACAATAAACTTCACGCAATCAAAATCTGCATCAAAGTTGAAAGCTCACAAAATCATGAGGTCAGTTGGATACCTAAACAGAAATGGCATACAAATTTCGACTGGAAGTAAGATTCAAGTAAAGAGAAAACATAACGTACGATTATGAGTAGCAAACCATAGCCCAAACATTTTAAGGGAAAAAACGGCACTGTTTCCAACCTAACAGCAAAGGAAATGCAACATTGTTGTCTCTTCCAAAAACAGACTCACGGTACGCAAAATAGATAAAGGAAAAAATCGAACGAGTCACAATTATACCCTTCAGATCCTCATAAAACCCAATTCAAAATATTTTTTTTAAAAATGCAGTTATCATTAAAACCAGGAGACTGTTGAAGTGAATTAAATCCTGCAAATCGAATTGGGTATCACACCATCCATACAAATGTCTGAACAAATTCAAAACAAATGCATTATAACGCAGAAGAATCTGATGCGTTCTAAGTAATTATATTGAATGTAAAGATCCTATCAGAAGAATATGATGCGTTCTCAGTGATTATATTGAATGTAAAGATCCTATTAAGGCGGGGAAATGTACCGTGGTGAGCATATGTGTAACCTGTCCTCCATGAGTAAACATGGTCGCCGGCTCTAAGATCGCTCCTGTCCACCTCGTTGAAGAGAATGCCCATTTAGATGATATGAACAGAACTGAATCAGCGGAGTCGGCTGATGGCGCAATGCAGAAGAGCCTCCGGTCGAAACAGCAAGGGATCCTTTTTTTGATTTGAAATAAAATGAGGAAAAATATAGGTTTAAGCATCCTTTATATAGGTGTATATGATTGTACGCAGCGGGTAGGCCGATTTGCCTGCGTGGGTTAGGCGATCGAATCCGGCAGCTTCATGGACTTCTCTTACAAATGGCACATTGAAGTTCAGGACACGTGGTGGGTCATCAACACTCATTAGCCATAGCTAGGACGTATGAATATGCAGCTAAATAATTTCCAGGTATGTCTTTAAAATACTGACCCATCCCTAGGTACAGAAAACTCGCAGTATGATTCGAGAATCGTGCGTAGGGTAGATGGGACAGCCCACCATTACGTTTCCGCGAAGCGTACGCATGTTTGTCTTTTCTGGGACCTCGCTGTTTGCTATGGCTGAGAAATTTCCAAAACGCGGATACTTGATGGGATGGGCACTAGTGTCTCGAATTTGCCTTGCACTTTTGTTCGTCAAACTTTTTCCTGGCATCATGATTGGTCAATAGCATCAACGGTCGATGGCTTTTCCCAGGATACTCAACAAATCGTGAACAAAATTTGTACCAGGATACTGAATCTCGGCTATCCATATCTAGTCTGCTACACAGTATACACAGTATTGAATGTTGTTAAGATTTACAGTATTCAATCTTGTTAAGATTTGATTTTCTATAATTTATTTACCACTTAGTAGAGGGTGATTTTGAATCTTGGGTTCATATACATTTTAAACTATTAATATCCAGTCTGTTACACAGTATTGAATGTTGTTCAGATTATAATCCATTTACGGCTTAATACACTGGATATGGTTATCTCTGGTTCATATACATCTTAAACTTGATTTTTAATAAATCATTGAAATTTCGAGCTTGTCAAAAGCTGTTTAATATATGAAGGGCCCCTGAGAAGCTATGGTAAGTTCCTTCGGTCTTTGGTTGATATTTTTTTCTTCAAAACGTTTCCAGTAATTGTTAGTGAAGTCTACTTTGAATGGTTAAAGTGAAGATTGTTATCCTCCCACTAAAAATTTTGTGACAAGTTTGTTGCTTGTAAACTAATTTACGGTTTGTTGCTTGTAAATTAAATTTTGTTGCTTGTAACCAAATTTACGGTTGTTGCTTGTAAATTAATTTGCCTGATAAAGAGCAATTTCATATGGATATGAAATCTCAACAACAAACGATTTATGTTGATATGACATCTGATATAGAGACTGAATGGCTTGCTCATGGATGGGCATTTGGAACCCCTAAAAGCAAACATAAAAAACCAAAGTGATTTCAAAGAGTTCTCATGGATGGCCTTGTAGAGCCCTTTAAAGGAAAAACATCAAAACTCAGAGTGATTTCAATGAGTTATTGTTTGTGTCTATTGCTGGTCACAAATGAGTTATTGTTCATGTAGATCGCTGGTCGCAGATGGATAACTTAGTGATCAACGAAAGATAACTTGATGAAGAACAAACCTTCTTGTGGTCGGAATGAGCGAGTACTGTAGAAGATGGGTAACTTCTGTGAAAGATGGGTAACTTCTGTGAGCACACATGCTCTCATTTCTGTTTATGTGGCATGTATGCTCTCATTTCTGTGAGCATACAAACCCCACACAGATCCATTACTGAGCCTTGTCATTGCTATGAGCATACATGCTACACATACATTCATTACAAAACCTCACACACATCCATTCTCATCCATTTCCTAGCTGGTTCTGACAATCTGACACCATCCTCTCTGAATTGACGGATCCATCCCCTCATTGCTATCAACATATATGCCCCACACATATCCATTATAGATGAATTGACGGATCCATCCCCTCATTGCTATCAACATATATACCCCACATATCCATTATAGATGAATTGACTAATCCATCCCCTCATTGCTATGAGCGTACATGCCACTCATATCCATTCCAGAACCCTGTCATTGCTATGAGCATACATGTCGCACATTAAGGCAAAACATTAAGACTCAAGACCGATTTCAATAAAATATAGTTTGCGTGAATCGCTGGTCACAAATGCGTTACTGTACGTGTAGATCGCTGCTCGTAGATGGACAACTAAGTTATCAAAGAAAGAAAACTTTAGTGATAGAACAGATCCGTCTTGTGATTGAAATCAGCGATTATTGTAACATATGGGTAACTTCGTTATCAAAGAAAGCAAACTTGGTGAAGAAAAGAAACCTCTGGGTGAGGGGAAATAAAGCAATGGGAAGGGGAGGCCTCTATTTGAATTTCTTAATCATCTTTTTGTAACATAGATCTGCACTGCGCTGCTGCGATAATGGTATAGCTTGAAAATGTGTTGGAATTCAGGCTTGGTATATTCTTTTATTGCTCAACCAGATGGAGAGATGGTTTACAAATCCTAAGAATCTCATCATGGGCTTCCACAAATTTCACTTCCACATTTAACCAAAAGAGATCTCAAGCGTTTTCAGACATCCTGAAAGCCAAACTCTTGACAAACCTCCAAAAGAATGTAACCATAAAGGTTTGTCACAACGGAACAATCTCCACCTTGACAACAATTTTCTCATACCTTGACCAACGAATCAAATAACATCACTGCAACTTCTCTAACAATATTGGTAGCATGATTATGTCTACACGGTTTGCTCCAGTATTGACCACAGTATTGACCACTCCATCTCCATGCTCTTTACCTGGTTTTGTTATGTGTCCACTCACAACACCAACTGCATATGAAATAATTGAACATTCCCATCACAAACATCAACCTTCCTACTATATTGTACACGAGACATATAATCATTTTATTCCTTACTACTAGGAGTTAAACTATAAGAATGCTTACAATGGAAAGCTAAAGGTATTTTACCAGTTTCAGAATGTTCATACGAACCTCATCAGTTCTCTGTGTACTTTATGCCCAAGATTTGTTTTGTTGCTCCTAGACCTTTCATGTGAAACATTGGTCAACTGAGACTTTAACATGTTGATCTCAACCATGCTTTGCTTGCAACAAGCATATCATCAACATAACATCAAGATAATGAATATGTCATAAACACAATGATCATACTCACTTCCTAAGAAAATTTGCTCACAATGAAGGAATCAAGCATCTTGTACCAATGCCTAGTCACCTTAGGACATACAATGATTCCATGAGTTTGCAAACAAATATCCCTTTGCAATCATGAACAACTTCTCATGGTACATATCTATGCTAGTGATGATTTGTGGACAGTAGGATCCCACAATTTGCATCCCTTAGCTACATCACCATAACCAACATAGATATAAAACTTTGTTCTCTTGATCAAAATCGGCCAAGCCAACCAAGTGAGCCCTCACTTCTCACCTTTAGGCTAATTTCGATGGAGTATGCAATCCATAAGCTCTAAAAAACACAAGCTACAAAAACACAGGGGCCAAAACCACGACTCTTGACCTAACTTCTCCCCATGACCAAAATAAGTCAAACTTCTCTTAAAGACAAAATGTCCGAGAATACCACATACTCTCCCCTATCACCTAGGTCGTCTAGTGAAAAACAGAGGCATGCCTAACGAAGTCTTACATTGTTATGCCGATTTACATTAAAGGAATTTCACCTAGAACTATGCATTTGAAAACCTCCACTTACATGCTTGACATGCCACCAAGTGGATCTAACTCCTCTCGCAACTCTATCTCACTTAAGCATTCTGTTAAACACATTGTGTGAGGCTTGTGTGCATCCTCAAATGCAAACAAACTTTGTTGTCATTGTGCCATTGACAAGTTGTCATAGGAAACTGCAACCCGACCTTCACTGTTCTGCTCACTAACTTCTTCGGCATATCCTCAAGTTTCCAATCAGCGATGATTCCACAAACACTAAAAAGAAAATGGCATAGCGTCTCCATCCCAAGCGATGAATAGGTTACCTTCGGATGGTACTGAAGATCGTATAATCGTTTCTAGGCATTTTCAAAGGCGGTTGCGCTTATGAAGTTCCCCATGTCTCAGCCCCAAGGAAGGCAGCCCAGTCCTGGAACCCGTAGGCCAGTACCCCACGGTCTGAATCTAACCCCTACTATGTCCAGTTGTAAGGCATGCACAGATTTCCACTCTGCGCTGGTCATAGTATACGCAAGGAACGACATAACCCCGACTCGCTAGAACCAACACCGCTCCATTGACACGACGGCATCGACGATCGTCCCTTCGTGTGGGGTCGTGGCCGCATCAAATTCAATGTGGGCGGCCCACAAGTCCTCCATTACTATCTGCAGCAGCCCAGCAATCACCACGAATCCAGATTGCGTCGACATAAAACCTTCCACTAAATAGTTCGACGACAACGCAAGGCACCTGCACGTTGTGTTGCTACTATTATTGTGCTCCTCAAAGCTGCCTAGATGCTTCTTCGATGCCCATGGCCATGACAAGAACTGATCATTTCTCTATTGTTTACTCAAAGAAATTATGGAATCTCTCTTCGTCCAACCAAATCTCCAGAGCAACCATGACGACCTTCTCTTGAACCTCGCTCTTACTCCTCTGCTCACGTGTTTCGTGACTCTCCTTCTCTGCACCTTTCTCCTCGGCTCTCCTAAACCACCACTCAACGTCGCTATGATACCATTTGTTGAAATTAAGGCATGCAAACCGAATTAAAGAACAAAGATGATAAAGAAGATAAACAATGACATACAACAAACACGAAATCAGTCATACACAGCAAACACGAAGCAGGGGTAATGATATTCTTTTATTCTTCGGCCAGATGAAGAGATGATTTACAAATACCAAGAAGTTAGACATATTTCCATATTTAACAAAAAAAAAAAAAAAATCTTGACATAAAAAAAGCCAAGAAATATCCAACAAAATGTAACAACAAAGGTATGCGTTATAACAACCCAACAAAATGATATATAGTAGGACTAGCACAGCAGTTAAATCGCTGCTGGTTAACGTTGAAAAGCTGATAAGATGAAACGAATCCTTAAAAGAATATATCAAATTTTATTGTTGATTAACAAATAAATGGTTGGGCTTCATTTCATTTATCTGGTGTTAATATTTTAATTTATGTTAATCACTTACGTGGCAATCAGTTAGCTATCAAAATAATTTTTAAATATGATTAGGTAAATGTAACGGATGTCTTTATAATAGTTAGTAAGTTAATGATTGAAATCACCGCCATTTATTTTGTGTGAATACTAAGAATATTCCAGCCATATTTAATACTGTCTATAGAAAACTTATTAAGCACTAAACTCCTATTAAATCTGCCCATTATCAATAGGTGTATACTACCTTTGTTATCACAACCCAACAAAATGATATATAATATGATAATGTTTTCCAAATGCTTGGTCGTGGAGTAACGCAGTAAATGTCGTGTATAGTAAAAGATCTCGCCTTAGATAATGGTTTTATGAAGCAACTCGATCTCGCGTTAGATAATGGTTTTATGAAGCAACTCAGGCCATCGTTGGTTGCATTCGCGTTAGATAATGGTTTTATGAAGCAACTCAATCCTGTTCGTTGAACACTCGAAGCCCAATTAATTAGCGAATCATCATGGTTACCCATTTCGTCTTTATCACTTTAATTGAAACGGATGAAAGTTTTATAAAATGGGTAAACTATGGATATTTTAACCTTTGATGAAGCCTATGAAACATTTAGGCCAATCTTATGACCTTGGTTTTCATAGGATGTTCCCTTTTTCTTATTTATAGCGTATTAGATATCTTCTTTACATATTTAGGCAATTTGAATTCTAATAATTACGATAATGAAATAATTATGCATATTTCAAATTCATATATTATATATTCAATTTCATGGAATATATTAAAAAAAACATTTTACCAATGGATAATTATCCACACTTATTTGTCACTTATTTGTCACTTAAAGAAAAAACGTTTTACCAATTGATAATTATCCACACTTATTTGTCACTTAAAGTAGATCCACCATCAAACTAATTTTTAAGGAGAAATCTCAATCATAAGAATCATATATGTATTACCATTGAGGTGAAGGAAGTTTCTATGGGACTTTAATCTCACTCATTGCAATATATTTCTCTCATGACATGGTCAATGTGCTAACTATTAAGTATTATAGGCCTTCAACTAGTGTTAGTCCCTAGGATCTAAAAATGCAATTACACAAAAGATATTCAAGAATAAGATAAAAAAAACCCTTTACTTGATTATATCAAAATGCCCTTAAGGTAAGACAACACCATATAATAGTCATTTTATGGAAAGAATCAACTCATATCCACATGCCTCTTAAGATAGGGTGACCTCTTAATGAGCTATCAAAATACTCCATCCTTATTATAACTAACTAGGTAACCCTAATCATAAATACCTCATAACTACCTAGTAAACCTTATTCTATGCTAACTAACTAGTGGTCTAACTTATTTAATAATAACAAAGCTAGTGGATCCAATCCATTTTACATTGAATGACCACCATAATTATACTATTACTACTCTAATAGGCTTTTCACCCCCTACCATTACACCCCTAGGGAGGATCCCAATATTCCATCCCCATTTGGAGAATGTTTCCCCGCAATGCTTGTAGTGAGGATGTACAAAAAAAAACTAGGGTCCCATGTACGAGTGCTAATCACAATTGTAAAGTAGTCCAAAGAACCAGGGTCCCATGTAGAAGGGTCGCCTACAACGTGAAATAATCAAAGAAGCGTGTTCATAATCTTAGGTACAATGTACGAGTGTTAATTGCCACACTAAAATAGTAAGTGTCCCATATGCAAGTATTAACTGCAATGTTGAAGGAATCTAACATGCTTGTCCATAAACCTAGATCCCATGTCCAGGTGCTCATGTTGATGTGCAACTGATGACTTTTGAACTCAAAAAATGGTCAAGTATAGTGCTCCAAATTCCCACTATGGTCATGTGGATCCTTGAATAAATAGAATTCAAAAGATTGTCCGTGTAGTTGTAAGAGGTCAGTTCTAGAGATGAACAGAACATTATCATTGAAGAGCATCCAAGCTAAACATCAATAGCCATAATGAGCTCATCTATGCCCTCGATGATGTTCTCTATATAAGGTGGAGTAGAGGCATTAAATTGAAAGTGAAACTAGTAGTCTTCCCATAAAAGAAAATTATTCATGTACCAACCATCAAAAGTATCCTTTAAGTCCCATAAAGAAAACATATATTGTTTATACTCTTCAATGATGTCACAATACATATAGAGAAGGTGTTTCCTCTCCTAAAACTCTAATATTATCTGTGAGATTTGATCCTCCCATTTCATGGCCATTATTTTCTTTCGTGAGGGTTTGGGCGCAGAAAATATGCAAGCACAATGAATATTTGAAGCATAACTTAATATCAAATCAAACACATGAAAATCATTTGTGCAATGACATTGGTCTAGTTGCAATTTGTGTGCTCTATCAAAAGATACATTTTTTATAATATTTGTGGTTGTCATCAAGAAAACCCTAGATAGCTAATTTTAAATCAACGATATCATCATCTGTTAGACTTTGATTGAGATAATTTTTTTTTAATTTGGTGTTTTTTCTTGAGGAATTCGTATTTTGACTTGTTTTTCCCAGATTGTGCATCAAAATCTACATGAATATATTTGAATGTCATCTCCCTCTTGTTTCCCTTGAAAAAATCTACAAAAAGAAGGGAAAAAATCTCTTCAACTTTCTTTCCTAAGAAGGATATCTAATACCGGTTGTTATCTACCTAAGATCTGAAAATGCAATCACACACAAAATATCCAAGAATAAGATAGAAAGTCCCCTTTACTTGTTTATATTAAAATACCCTTATGCTAGTGCAACATTGTACAATGATTATTTTATGGAAGGAATTTGCTCATGTTCGCTTGCCTCTTAAGATAGAGAATCCTCTCAATGAACTAAGATCCAAAACAAAATACTCCAATACCTTAATCACAACCACTTCCTAGCTACCTAATGAACCTTCTTCAATGAGGCCACATTACATTTATTCCATGCTAATTAACTAGTAGGCCTTATTTAATAATAATATCCATATCAAACCCAATCCACTTTACATTGAACTACCACCAAACTATACGATTACTAGTCTAGCAAGTCTTTCAGCCCCCCAATTACACCCTTAGAGAGGATCACAACATTTATCCATCAATCATTGTGGCCCTCTCTTCTCCTTCACAACATAAGGAAGATCTTCCCTTTCTGTGCTCCACAATCCCTTGGGAATCTTCTTCCTTTATAATGCAAGAAAAAAATATTCCAAGATTGTTAGTTTCCTACTTTGAATGACCTGAAGGAGACCACTTGGTTCAAACTGTCCATGAGTAGAACTAACAAAGTTGTAGGTTTTACTGGTGTTTGACTAAGCTCTTGCGGACATTCAAAACATGTATTTTCCCTCAAATCCATTCCATTTCCTCTATTTTCTTAGTAGCAAGTTCCCAACTCCCCACAAGATTTTCCTAGACATAATTCCATGGGGATCCTCATTTGTAGGGATAACAGCAATGGTTTCATACAAGTTCGTCCATGAATAAAGAGAGTAAGAACATTCAAATGGAAGAATGGGAAATTTCCATGGGAGAGGAATGCTCTAGGTTTGAATGAAGGAGCCTAAGAATGATCCATGAATCAGAGTGAATAAGGGTTTCCCCCCAAGAGTTTTCATAAGACAAGTGCTCCCTTCCTAAGAAGCATGAATAAATGTCCAAAGGAACCCCCATGTAAAAAATGAATGAGAAATTTTGTAAGAAAGCATGGGAAAGGAAAAATGTACTTTAAGTAATGTCAAGTGTCAAGTCATATCACTCATGCAACCTCTTTACTATTCATGGTATCATGGTCTATTTGTTTCTTATTGAGAAACATTATTTGTGGACAATATACTATTGCACGCATTTTCTTTTAGTTATGTCTTTTCATAACATAAGCACACAATGGAAATTGTGAAAATCACACCATAATTCTATCTCACCATTGAGACTCATGCATTCACATAACTTCATTGTCTGAATAATACATAATTTAACATATTATAATCTAGGGGTCAAGAGTATTACATTAGTAGTCAAATGTCATGAGTGTAATTGGATTTCGAGGATTTCTTATGTAATGAGGCCAAGGTTCGAAAATCACAGTAGTTGAGAGGAGACACCCCAAAAAAATCAGCCATGTGAAGGGTTGGTGTGGCTTGGGTTGGGTGCGATCCCCAAATAATTTTTACAGGTTAGATGCCTCTGGGTTGTGGTTTCTTAGATCACAAGCTAGTCCCACAGGTAAAAGACACCCTAGCAAACAAAAAAAAAGAGTATTACATTAATAGTTGAATATTCTTTAAGAGCATAGTGTGCTACACAATAATATGTGGAGGTAAATCAACCTCAAATTTAAACATAGGTGGGGAGGATAACAACCCTTCACTTTAAATAAGAAATTAGTTAATTAGTTCACATAAAACATTATAGTCTAAAGATACAACAATATAGACTGCTAAGATTTAATATATAATGTGGTGGGTGTCTTCACATTGAAGGTCACTTGAATATGGAAATTGAGGTGAATTTATGTGTTGCGTGAATGCAAAACTACAACATATTTGTGTTTCCCTTAAATATAAAGAGTATAATAATTCAATTAGGGTGGCTATCCAAAATGGTGTATTGATAAAAATAAACTCTCATGAGCTTCATAGTGAAACATGGTGTTGGACAATTAGTAAAAAGTTGTGGGTTGAAAGAATTTGTATCCTTTGTGACACTAAGAGGGTGGTTGAAGAGGAAAACACTTTCTCATTCCTACATCCACATTAAATCGAATGTCAAAATTTTTGTTACAATACCGACCTTTCTAACATCTCCAACTAGACCAAGTGAAATATTTATCTGGATTTTATGAGCAAAACGAAATGACTACAGATTATTAACAAGTGCTTAACAAAAAATAACAAAGATACAGTAAAATTGGTTTTCTATTAAATAAGGAAATAAGATGAAACTGTAAAATGCAGCGGAAACAAGCTTGTTGGAATGGTGATGGCTTATCTTTAATAAGAGATGTGACAGTTGCACTCATTCGCAAGAAGATGATTAAAATGAGGCTCTGAAGGCCTTTTTACAATAAATAGGAATGTCCAAAACCCTAGACATCCAAAAACCTAACCCTAGGAGATGAAGCGCTAAAAGTCATGTGGGCTCTGTTTGGGTAAGTTAGTACATCAACTTCCCGGGGTCGTAACTTTTGCATACGATCTTCGTTTTAGGCATATGGTAGCCCATTGGAAAGGTATCATCGAGGAGATTCATTTTGGGGGAAACATCGAAGGAATTTCAATACTGCACCCTGTTTTCCAAAAAAACATAGTTTAGGGCCTCAAAACAACTTCGGAAGTGAAAAACTACTAAAAATAGTAAATTACCAAAATTGCCAGAAAAATGTTTTGAGACAGTTGGAAAAGGTAGGTGGCCACTGATATCCACCTGGATCAATCGTCCCTCCTTATGAAGCAATGGTCTCCATTGTGTAGAGTTCCCCCATTAGATGAGGAAATTTCTGCTGAATTTTTCCCCGGGTGAGCCACTTGCCTTGGTGCAAAAGCTACCCTGCTTTGACGACTCGATAAAGATGGATCCTTTGTTGTCGAGTGCCCTTGATCTGTGTGTCCACAATATGATCACTGGATGCCTGTTGTATGCAATCGGGGTTGAGATCTGTTGGTGTCAGTTGTTCTGCTACTTCTGAGGTGTCTGGGTCTGTCTCATAAAGTTGGGGCCATCCAGAGGTCTCATGGCCGCAAGAGTCGAGCACCATGGTGAGTTTCATGACTGGCGGTCTGCTGAGGCAATCAACGACGCGATTGGTGCTTCCTGTTTTCTACTTGATGCTGAGGTGGAATTGTTGCAAGTATGTGGACCACTTTTGATGGCGGTCATTATGCAATTTTCCTTGTGTCTGCATGAACTGCAGTGGCTTATGATCAGTGTGGATGATTGTCTCCTTTTGAAGAATGTAATGTCTCCATTGGCGGCAGGCTTTCACAATTGAGTACATTTCTTTGTCGTAAGTAGGGTACTTATGGACAACATCTGATAATGTCTCATTATGATAGGCCACAAGGTGGCCATGTTGAGTGAGAACGATGCCCATAGCATAGTCTGAAGCATCTATCTCGAACTCAAAGGGTTGTTGCAGGTCTAGTAGTGAAAGAACTGGGGATGAGCACAAGCGTTGCTTCAAATCATCGAACGCTTGTTGTTGGGATTGGCCCCATGCAAATTTTTCTTTACCATCACCCCTAGTTATTTGGCTAAGGGCCCATGCAATATGGGAGAATCCCAACATGAACCTGCAGTAGAAATTGGCAAGGTCCAAGAAGCTCCGAAGCTCAGTGAGTGTGGTTGGGGCTGGCCAGTCATGGATGACTTGGATCTTGGTTGGATCCACATGTACACCATGCTGATCAATGATGTAGCCCAGGTAATGGACCTTGTCCATGCCGAAGGAGCATTTCTCCAAGTTCATGTATAGCTTGTGCTGCCGCAGGGTGTGTAGAACCTGCTGAATATGCTGCAAGTGTTCAGCCCAAGTCTTATTGTAAATGAGAATGTCATTCGGATACACCACTACAAAAGTATTGGTGAATGGTCGCATGATATCGTCCATCATCCTCATGAAAGTGGTTGGAGCATTTGTCAAACCAAAGGGCATGACCAACCATTCAAAAAGGCCTTCCTTTGACTTGAAGGCGGTATTCCATACATCTGTCTGTTCTATCGGTACCTAGTGGTAGCCAGACTTCAGATCAATCTTACTGAAGTATTTGGCCCCCGTGAGCTGATTAAGGAGGTCGTCGATTTGGGGAATCGGGTACCGGTTTCTGACTGTGATTTTATTCAGAGCCCGATAATCAATGCAGAGTCGCCAGGTTCCATCTTTCTTTTGTACCAGCACGATTGGTCTCCTGCAAGGTGATGAGTTGGGACATATGTGCCCCTTGTGGAGCAGTTCTTTGATCTGTCACTTGATCTCCTCATTCTCTAACGTAGAACGACGATAGACTGACCCATTGGGTAGCGGTGTGTCGAGGGTCATATCGATGGGGTGCTTGACTTGGCAGTGCGGAGGTACCCCGATAGGTGAGGAGAAGATATCTGAGTATTCTTAGAAAACCAAAATCAAAATATGAGTATTCTAATAATAATGGTTATTGTTTCAATGATGCAATGTACTTTATTCTTAGAAAACCATTATTTAATTGAGTGCTAGAGAGCCAAAATACATACTTCACTAGGAAAACTTGGGTTAAGGATCTTAACATCAATGATGAATAATACAATTTCCTCAGAGAATGGTCTTCTAATGAACTTAACGGTGGAGTTAGAAAAGATAAACTTTTCCTATTTTAATATTAGTTAGGATGAAGAAAAAATCCTCATCATGTATAAAACCATAGTCATTTTTAGTATATAAAATATGAAAGAATCTAAAGAAGATGTGTCTCCAAGGGACACACATTGAAATACACTATTAAAAATATCTTCTTATTCTTTTCTTGAAAATTCCAAAGCCTCATTTAATGTTTGTTTCTAGCAATCAATTTAACATTAATGCTTTTTTTCGGTTTCAATGGATTTGAGGCCCTAAAGTGAAACAATTCTTGAAAATCCCAAATCCTCATTTAATGTTTGTTTCTAGCATTCAATCTAACTTTAATGCTTTTTGTCACTTTTGAAGTTCCAATGGCTTTGAGGCTCTAAAGTGAAACAATTCTTGGATGTCCAATAGAGGCACGTCTTCTTTAAATCCACAACATTTCCTCTACTAAAAAAGTCTACAAAGTATCCTTGATGATGGATTTTCCTTATCATTCAAATTGAACATGAAAAAGACAAATTTGTGTTTTAGACCTCCTCCCTAAAATTCATAAGCTTTCCTTGACAAGGAGGTCAATTTCATCATATTGTGGTTACACTTTGAGACTTCCTCTAAATGGATTGATTAATGATGGCTTCCTATTCCCTTATCTCATAAAAATCCATATAATGGAATACGTAATTTTGGTCCAATATCTTATGGGACATTATTCTATTCTCCTTCTCCTTTAATGCTCAAATCTTGACATTATCCTATTCTCCTTCTTCTTTAATGCTCAAATCTTGACATTATCCTATTCTCTTTTAATGTTGAAATCTTTTACATAGGAATTTCTAAAAAAATGGACCTTTAAGCTCGATAAAGAAATAATATTTTGAAAATAAGATAAACTTCATTAACTGACACAACTTCATTGAAAGATTGGTTATTGTTTTAGAGAAATATGATTGAGTGATATCAAATTCAAAATCAATTCCATCATCTCCCTGGAAGAAATAAATTATAATGGAGACATTATATTATTCAAAGTTCATAATTTCTCAATCAAATTATTCAATCCCATAAATATTTATCAAGATAATTTTCATCCATATATATTTTTTAATAATTTCATTATTAATGAACTAAAGCATTTTATGATTGAATAAAATTGTTAAAAAAAATTCAAAACTATTAAACATAAGTTTTTCTATATACTCAACAAGAAAACATAAGTTTTTCCATATGATTAAAGTTGGAGGTATCTATTTTTTAAAAAATGTAATTAACTTTAATCTCCGTTATTTTTAAAGCACTTAACGGGTCCACTTAAAATAATAAAAAAATTCCACTTATTTTTGTAAATTGAATAATAGTAAATATTAAATTCATATGCTCAAAGTTGAAGGTATCTATTTTTTTAAATGTAATTAATTTTAATGAAAAATACTCTCCTACTTGAAGTTATCTCTAAAGCACTTAACAGAGTCCACTTAAAATAATAAAAGAATTTCACTTATTTTTGTAAATTGAATAATAGTAAATATAAAAAAAATCATCTGGGATGTTTTATACTTTAGAGTATGTTTGAACAATAGAAATGTGATGTTGAACTCAAGCATATAGTTAAAGGATTAATTTTTAGAAAATGTGATAGATTTTTTTTTCTTTGTATAAATAAAATTTATTTTATATTTAAGAATTTTTAGATTTTATATTATTAAGGAAATTATTTGAAGATGGAGATTTATTTTTAACAATAATTTTTAATTTATACATATTTATATGTAATAGTTTACTAGTAGTTTAAACTTTTCTATTTTTTAAATAAGTGAAATCATCATTTTTTATTTTTTTTAACTTTTCTCCTTTCTAAGATAAATAAAAAGTAAAATCATCATTTTTTATCTTTTAAACTAAATTATAAAACATTTAACCTTCTTTTTAAAAATGAGTTAGTATTTGATATTTTTATTTTGTTTTTGAAAAAAGTTATTTATATAACCTTACTATTTTTCAAAGAATTATCTACTATTTATAGATTGGTTGCTTAAAAGAGGCTTCTACATTCAATTATACAGCTTGAGTGGACATAGGTTACAAGTTCAAATTGGAGGAGATAGGGTATGCATACCTCCGTAGACTTTACCAGTTATTAGAAATAAATTATTATTATTATTATATTAGTTTATTTTTTATAATATTTATAAATAATCATAATATTAATATAACAATAAAAATATATTTTAAAGAGAAATATGAAATTTACATATAATATAAAATTAAAAGAATGAAATTTCTACAAATATAAAAATAAAAATAAGATTAAAAAAAAAAAAAAAATTTAAATAAAAATATTATTACAATGTATATAAAATGTTAATAATAAAAAAATTATATATGCAGATATATAATGAATTTAGAATGATTAAAACAAATTTCATAAAACTTAATTTTATATTATTTATAATTTATTAATAAAAACATTTTAATTTTTTCAACTCTTTTTTAATTTATATAATAAATTTAAAATAACCAAAACAAATTCAATAAAACTTACTTTTATAAAAACATTTTAACCTTTTCCAACTTCTCTTTCATATTTGTATATTGATATATTTGTCTTACAACTCAACTACAAGTAAGATCCTTAATTTTTTAAAACCTCTATATCATAATTGATTGAACAAATAAAAACAACAAATAAAAAACAAACAAATACATATATAATTAAACATATACATTAATTAATCCGACATTTAATGCAAACAAATACATATATTAATCCATATACAAGTGCATATATTTATATGACCCAATATATAACCCCAAAAGACCGTGGACATATTACTTCCACAACTTATAACACACTCCACTCATCTATACAAGTGCATATATTTATATAACCCCAAAGGCCTTTAGACATATTACTTCCCCAACTTATAACACACTCTATTCATCTATATAAATTAATTCTTCTGAAATTAATTGTACACTTTCATATAGTAGTATGACACAAACCTATCCGCAAAATATATTTAAGTATTAACTTATCGTACACATTTATATTTTAGAATTGCAAATCAAAATACATATCAAAAACTGTTTTGCATTACATATAATCATAATATAAATATAATTACAAGTAGTTTAAGATAGATAACTATCTTAACTACACAATCTAGATAGTAACAAACTCAAATCCAAATAAGCATTAACACTCAGTATATTGAATATCACCACTTATGACCTTAAACTTTTGGGACACAAACCCATCTAAAACCCACATCTGAGTATCAACCGAATAAAACATTCAATGTGTTTAACCATTACTGTACCGTAATCTTATCCCAACATATTTGAACTCAAAAAAGTTACTTTCATGGAGAACGGGTCAACTAAAAACCAGCATGTAACTTAGGAATTGAGCGTTGCACTAATTTAGAGTCTTCTGTGCTGCCTCTGCTTTTACTTGAGATTTGGAACTTTCAGAGGGCTCATTACGAATTAAAAACTCAAGATATTCAGTCAAATATTCCACTGGTACTTTAGCTTTATCAACACGAACACCAATATCTGCTTGATATCTCTTTAAAGAATAAACTCCAGCAACCATGAATACCACGCCTACTGGGCCAGCAGCTAACAGAACTGTATCAGCCAACATAACTGTATAACTGTAAGAAAAACGAGCAGCACGCATCGCTGCTATTTGTCCACTTCCAGAATCATTACTTTTAACAATGAATCCCGTCTTGCAGTATATTGCAAAGTCCTCACAATTCTTAGAAATTATATCGTAGTTTCCAAACCCATTTTGAAGCAGGTACTCCGCACGGTGAACGACTGTTTTCGGCGGATCTGATTGTGCCAGCGTGCATGTTCCTCCACGGGCCTGAGCAAAGAGTACAGCTTTACTAACACCATACTCAAATCGATACACATGTCCTCCCTTAAGAAAGCAATCTAAACAAGAACGGATCACTCCATTATTTCCATTTTGGAAGACACAGCTATCAGGAAATCTCGGACAGCTCAGACATTGTTTTGGTATTGAACTAGAGGCCAATGAAGTAATTAAACTGGCTCCGGCTCCGAGTTCTTGATCTAAATCTCTAGTGAAATGGATCACGTCATTATCCCCAACAAAAATCCCTGTATAAGAACCCCAGGAAGCATAAAATGTGAGATAAATTAAATGGGGGAAAACATACAAAATCCAAGTATATTGATTGCAAATCAGATGAACAAAGTTACTATGCCGGACAAGAACAATAAACTTCACGAAATCTAAATCTGCCTCAAAGTTGAAAGCTCAAAAAATGATAAGGTCAGTCTGATACTAAACAGAAATGGAAATGGCAGACAAATTTGTAAAAGCTAACGTAAAGATTGAAAGATTGTTAGTGTTATTTTCCAATGCAGTCAACTATTGTTAGTTGTAAACTTATGTATACACCCTTATCTGTCAGAACCATCTTTTGTTTAATACTGGGTTTCTTCCCTTGTTTATATATTGTTTATATAGCAGGCAAATGCATTTTTTTTTCTTGTAGAAGGTTTTCGTTTGGTTTTGCAATAATTTTTTGTTCATGGAATATCAAATAAAAGAGCCATTCTTTGCAGCTGCATGTTTTTAGTTGTAGATCTGGTTTTGTTTCCTCAAAAGGCTCTCATTCCATCAGCATTTGTGGCTCTAATGCTGGAATGTCTGTTGGTAGTGCAGCCCTTTGAGGTGTAGTTGCTGGGGGCCCATTTACCACACCTATCTTTTACTAACACTGAACCTTTTCCAGACAATCTTTTGTATCTGACACAACATATCTAATAAATCAAATGCATTTCAAATGCATTCTCTCTTGTAAAGGTTTTTTTTGTTTTGCAATTAAACTATCTCAGATATTTTAAGTAAAAGGCAACCTTGTTGCCTCTTCCAAAGAGAGACTTTGGTGAACAAAATAATTAAGCAAAAATCCAAACTGTTCATATATATATATATATGCTAGTCTTGTGTCTTAGTTGGAGTGGATGAGTGCATAATGCAATAGTTGGAGTGGATGAGTGCATAATGCAATAGGTCTCTGAGTCAAATCCCAAGTCAGTTATATTGTTGAGATTGTTTAACTTCACTGGATATATATGTAGTTGCCATTAAAACTATAACTGATAATGTTAAAGCAAATTAAATACAGCAAACCAATTTGAGTAACACACCATCCATATCCATACAGAAGTCATGAAACCATTAAAAAACAATGCATTACAAAAGTCATGAAAGCATTCAAATACAATGCATTACAACCCAGAAGAATCTGATGAGTTCTCAGTCATTATATTGAAACTGGAGATCCTATTAAGGCGGGGAAATGTACCGTGGTGAGCATATGTGTAACCTGACCTCCATGAGTAAACATGGTCCCCAACTCTAAGATCGCTCCTGTCCACCTTGTTGAAGAGAAAGCCCATTATGATGATATGAA